>CAKNWT010189011.1:0-12343 GCA_932066315.1 Andricus coriarius
AACGGATGTTTTAGTAATGTTTTTCAATATTTTCAGGAAATCAAAATTACTATTTTACTAACCAGTGGGGAACAGGGCTGAGAGTTCTCACCACAGGGGCTAAAATATGCCTCGGTGATAAGCGTCAATCCATTGGTCCATAAGGGGGGTCGCTGAGATATCGGTTTACACGAGCGTTAAGAGGTGTTAGTGCCTTCGGTGCATGAGACAGACATGAAGGTACTAACAAGTGCCTTGTTAGCTATAACCCCGTCTCAGGACACGTATGGCTCAATAAACGATATCTAATGTGATAATGACATAATGAGCGATTCCTGAACAGTACTTACTAAGTATCTATACAGCAGTTTGAACATACTTGCACGGGTACATGCTTTGAAAACGTGCATACTTTTCATACTTCACGGTCTACACTTCTTTTTTTTATTGGGACTGCATTCCCTTTTGCCACTATCACAACACTATACATGCGTAGGCCACTAAGCTTTCTGCTGTTAATGTTGTTGATTGTTGTACTGGGGATCTTTGACGTCAAAATCTTGGGAGAACGAGTTAGTATTAGTCAGTCTGGAGTGTCTGCGCAGGCATCCTGATTGGTGGAGATGGGTTGAACCTTTTGGTTGAAAGATCCTCCGCGGGTGACGAGGGTGTCGTTGTCGATATAGCTGGCGATGTTTCCAGTGGTTCCGAGGTTCCCGCTGGAAGAGTAGCGTGAGCTAGTGGTATTTGACTCATACTAATTACATGTGAGAGTAAGCCTGAATTATAATCCGAAGTTTCTTGTCGTCGACAGCATGTCCAATAGGTGATCCATAATCCTAATACTTTGGCATGGCAAGTGTACACGACTATGATGAGTGTTAGTATTCCCAACCCTGCGTATGTACCATGTATTAAATGTGATTGAGGATATATTTGTTTTTATAGTTGCTCCAGTGTTTTCTCGCCTTTTTGAAAAGAGTTTGGATGCAATTCATCAGCCTAAATTCGGGCTGCCGGGAATGGTGACAAGACCAAAGGTTCGATATCTCGCAGTTTGGTAGATAACTTCCTCGGCGCGGTTTCGCAGACTTTTTTTCGAAAAATGCGAGAGCTCTGGGTGTTTCACGCACCACAGAGTATGCAGTTGCGCCATGTAACCTTTCCGTCCAGGGGCCATAGCGGTATCATAGCACTCCAGCAGGTCGCCCCTGAGTCGATCCGTCTACTTAAAAGTAACGAGATCTTGCCGGTCAATCGCATTGACATCGTCTTGATTGGCTTCCCCCAACTCTAGGATAGTCGGCGTTGCTGTTCAACCCTTTGTCTGGAGCCCTGCGCGTTCGATTGTTTTAAACCGCACTTACTACAACTATGTTTGGTGTTATCATTGTTGTTTCCACGAGCTGATAGGGTAAGGGTTGTCACGTCTCCGCGTAAGGTTTGTTTCTTCCGGACCATCCCTGGACAATTATCCGCGACTGCTTATTAATGATTGTAACCATATTCAGCAGAAGCCCTTGGTACAGGGACCCTCTGTCCGCAACCCTGGCACGCGTTCGGTGGCTTTGTCATCGGCCTAAGAGTGCCAACGAATCTAGTGTCTATCATTTAATACCCCGTTCTGGGCTTGTGTATTGATGACATGTGCTGGAATTGTGTTGTGATGACAGAAGATGCATCTGGCTTTGACCAGTCAGATGGCCATGGCTGAGGCCCCGTAGCATGCCTCTGACAGTGACCAGGCAGATTCTATTTGATTCGCGTGCGGTGTGTGACTGTGACATTGAGTAGCACGCATCTGGCTATGGCTAGTCAGATGCCATGTGATGCGTTATCCGAGGCTAAGACTGTCACTTTGACTGGCATGCAGCTGACCGGACGCGGCCAGGTGCTATGTGTAGCTTGCGCCTGACTATACGTCGTTGATGCTATGCCAATGAACAGAGTAGGCCGCAACTGTGATATTGATTAGCTAAGACTGATACAATACTCGCCCGAGCGGCAATGCATCCTGTTCTATACATTTTTACATACAATTTTGAATTTTAAAGGCCTGCTGTAACTGCAAATGCAAATAAGCAACTCTCTTTCTATGAATCACGCCAAGCAGATTCCAGGAGGACGCCCTACTTATAGTACAAGTACAATCATTTATGGGATTCTAGTTTCTTTCTGGTGTCATAGGAGTCGCCCGGGGCGCAATTAACCCCGGGAACAGTATTCTTGTCACGGGGTCACCTGGGACGCTACCACTTCCAGGAATAATATTCTGATGCTCGTTCGCCTACGCTTCTAGTCAGGCATCTTTTTGAAGTTCAGGTGTCAATCAATTGAAATTAAGCATGCGGCTAATCTTGAATGAATCAAAAATGAGTAATGAAACACTTCGAAACATTAAGGGACTTAATTGTTGAGGGAGAGTACAACTGTTTGTTCGAAGAACTTTTAAATTGAAGAACTCCCGTCTTCTTTGTGGAAGCAAGCGATTGATTCAGTTTCACGCAACAATAATGAATTCGTGACATCTCTAAGACGATCTCTTGATAAAAATACGCATGCCGTGGGTGTCGCGGAGTTAGATTGTGGTCCTGCATGAACCGGTTTATCGCTGTTGTAGAAGATGAGTTTCGGACTTGATCATTCTTTCTTCTGATCGAGTTTTGGATTACGTTGTTCATTGGTGCTCGAATTTACAAGCGTCTTGTATATCGTTGTCTCAAAATAAGTTCGTTTCCCATGATTCTGAATCCTCGTATGAATGTTTACCGCGGATTCAGAAATTACAGCTCTCATGGCTTAGTTCCTTGTGGTGATCTGTCTCTAGGAAATATGGCTCTTCAAACTGTTGGCAACGCTGTTTTCATGACAAGCTTTCAGATGGATCTTCCTGGCACATGCTCAAGCTATCATCTTGTGGGATGCATTCTCACAGCTTTGGAGATCGCATCTCCTATGTTGGCATCAGATTCAGTATGCGGCCGAGAAGATTTCGAAGATGACGAGCCAAGTTGTATTTTGATTTGAGATGTCTTACGTGCTGCTTATTCGGTCTTCATCTTTCGCAGCGGATGGAAACAATCTCATATAATTATGTGTCGTTCTGTGGACCTTGATGGTTCATGGCGGACGGAAGTAACTGTTACTCTTCACTCTATTTCTGATTTCTGATTTGACCATCCATCTGGCTTTAATTTATTTCTTTCACAGGGCATGGCGGGCGGGATGGCAATAATTTTTTGAGTTTCTTGAGTTGATATTTGAGAAATGTTCACTATGCCTGATAAGGTTTGTGGTTATTTTGAGAGTTTGTTCCTGACCTTTATTGTTCAGAACGGTCACTTTATTATTGTCTGTCGCTCGAGACCTTGTATCCACGGGCGTAAAAGGGTGGTGTTTTTGTTTTGGTGGCTCGCTCAGTTTCGCTGGGCAGTATCGAGCCTTCACTTGATATTGATTATCGTTTCGAGTTCTGACTCGGAAATCCAAGTAGCGTAATGCTGATTTTAACATAAAGTATACTCAACTTGGAATTTAGTGGTTCTTGAACAGAGTTTAGTGATTTTGCCTCTTTCGGATTACTGGATTGGGATCGATCTTTTCCAGAAGGATCGTGGTCGTAGCTTCCGGAGCCTATATCTGGGGTCAGTTTACAGAACTGAATAAATTTTTTTTTTGTGACATATGTATCCATTTTTCACTTTTGCAATTCAAGCATCTTCATTTCAGAATCGCTGCCTCATGCTAGCCGTAATTAATTTACTAACAATATGGAAACGCGTAAAAAGAAAATTGGAATTTCAAGGGGCCAACTTCGCAGTGATCAGGACAAAGCCTATTTTAATAGTGAAAAAGTTATCATTTCCTATCGTTAAAAGTGACTCATCTATGTTGTCAAATCTTGGAATCGACGATTTAAAAAACTTAGGTAATCTAAGTCATTATTCGTTATATCTCGTTATTAACTGTTATTTTCGCCAGCTCAATGAGTAAACTAGTAATATAGATGAAGTTGCTATGTTGTTATACATATCCACAATTTGACTACTATCTGACGCTTATAATAATAGATTGCAAAGTAACATGAATTTTATTCAGGCTTGGTAAAGAACAATCACTAGAGGAAATTTTTCGCACACTGTAAATCAGAAATCCACTGTGTCGACCCATGTTAACCGCTTAATTTCCAGTAATTAACGCCATTTCAGAGGGATTAAAATTTCAATCTACACTGTACTGAAAGTTGGAAATACTCGATTCGCACGAACCATGGCGTGTACATCGAGTTTTAATGGAAATAGAAGTTATAAAGAAGAAATACTATACCTTAAGACAACAACAATACCGTCGAACACATTGAAGCCACTGCTTATATATCCAAAGGGACCATCAGCTATAATCTTGAGTAACATTTCTGCAGCAAACACTGCTGAAAATGCAATGTTGCTTATTTCAACCAGTACGGTTAACTCCTCTGGCTGAAATGGTTATATTTATTATCATGCAATTGTCCCTCATAAAAAAAGTATCAATAGTATATATTATGGGAAGTATTAAAAGAAGCTTACTTATTTCCAAAAAGATCTCAAATGGTAAGTTTTGACCAATTATTGGGTGCTCTGTATCTTATTTTTATTAAAACTACCTGTTATTGTATGACAAGGGAATGATTCTTTATTGAAACAGTGCTTCCCATATGATAAATATTTAACAGTATTTGCAGTAACTATCTGTGAAGGAGATAAGATATTGCACGTCTTTGAACGTCGCTCATCCGAATGACATAAGCATCTATGCTCCCAAACTTAGAACTATTGCCCGGGAATAGAGACAGAAGCTACTGCAGGAATGGATTTCTTTTTACAAGTTCGTCCAAGCAGCTGTAACAGAAAATAAGAACTACGACCTATGCTACGATCGGGCTATCCTAACGGACCACACTGTTATTCACAATAGGTTCGACCAATTTGTGGCCAATAGGGTGACATGTATCTAGAATTATAGACCACTCAGTCTAAAAATCATGAGGGTGTGGCAATTGAAAAAGGGCAAAACTCATCTTGCAGAACTTTGTGGACTACTGAGTGGCATGCGGCTTGCTGATTTTGGCTTTTATGGAAGACAAATACCATCATCAGCCTTTATTTATTTTTAATTCAGACGTATTTTATGGTTTTAAAGTTTTTGACTATATAGAATTTTTAAGTGCCTTGGGTCGTTTCATATGTATGCGCACTGTCTTTTTTCTAATAAATTAACTCCCTGACAAGTCCGTGTACTGGAATTTTTCCGTACACCTGGACTTTACACAAGATCCGTAGGGAGCCTGTGATAAATAGTTATACATAAGGTATATATACTGTTTCAATGAATTGAATTTAACCTAACAAGTGAATCACGGGAATAAAGAACAATCTACTTTAGGCGCCAAGTTTGTGACGGATTTCGGAAGTTAAAAGTATGATTTATGGGAATGGGTCTTCGAGATACGGAAAGCTTTTGTTTTGAATCCCCATATCAGTAGAAATTATCTCCTATACAGAATCGCGCTCTATACTCACCGGCGACAATATTTTTCTGAATACTTTTGGATACCCTAACAGCAACCATGAAATCGATCATCCTTAATCCGTCTTAAATTTGCACATTTCGCTGCCTTTATCTACTATTTTTGGAATAATATTGTTTTAAAAACCATTTAAAAGCACAGCATTGGTTGCGCGAGACTACACGATCGAACGTACGAGACTACACAAGAGCGGCTGGTTTCGGAAAGCCACTGTGGCGATGTGCTCCCTACGGCAGTCAAATATTCCGGGCCCACAGGGTCGTGTAATCAGGGGTTTCTTTATAACTTTGTTATAATGTTAAAAAGAAGCAAGTGGTCACTTTTAATCAAATTCAAGATCACACAAAGTCATTTCTATAGTAGTTAAGCTATAGTACGTTATACTTAAAGATAACATTTTTCGAGATTAATCTTTACAGAGATCCCGTTTCTGCGATAGCATTTATTGCACAGGTTCACTTTTTTGAGACAATAAACCTTGTATCTATGCTTAACATTCAGTGTGATGCATTTCGAAAATATGTTGATTCTATTTGCCCACAATAAATATCAAATTTAGTTTCCGGTTCGGAAAGACTAGAACTAACATTGCGCAAAGTGCGCCAAACTAAAACGAAAAAAGCTTCCATCGGATACTTTAGGCCCAGCAGAAAAAACGTACTTACATGAGGAAAATGCTGTTACAAAAATTTATTATAAAGTTCTTAAAAATGATCCCACAGTGGAAACGGTTTAATTTCATTGCCAGAAAAATTTGCCCGTTACACACTTATCTGTTGACAAAGCTGTTCAGAATATTTGCATATTCATATTTTATAACATGCATTCAAGAACAGAAGAAAGTCACAATAACGATCGCACTGCAAAAGAACCGAGCAATCGATAATTGCGCTTGTATATTGTAACAAGACAAAATTTTGAGCATTCTTATTTAAATTTTTATTTGATGTTTAAAGCGACCTCTGTTCTCTCGTCACGTTGCACGGCACTCCAAGGGCATACTTAGGTTAATTTTAAGATTTAGGATTAATTCGTAGGGTATTTTTGTTTGTTATGTATGACCTTGTCTCATCACTTTTCTCAACGAGGGACAACGAGGGATTTCGGAATTCTGTGAGGCCTGCAGAAAACTGGGATTTGCTCGCTTTCCCTATCAAAATTAAGAATCGAGATTCGTATTTGAATCTGGTTCCCGCCTTTCCATTTGCTGTCTCCAATAGTCTCGGAGACTGGCTGGAAACCTTGGATGCCTCCAGAGCCAGGGATGACCCCGGATCACTCTTCCTAGGCTTTGGGAATGAACTTAGTCGCCTTGGAGCGATACCTTGGTCTGCACCAGAAATCCTTATGAGGGAGGATGCCCTCACATCCCCTAACACGGGCCCTCCGCGCTACAGCACTGGACCGAGATTTCAGCCTACTTCAAGACTCCCGCGATGAGGATGCGAAGCAGGTCTGTTTTGTCCTAGATTTGTTGTCGTGTATTTTGCCAATGCGGACACTCGCTTAAAAGTGAGGAGAGAGCTTCCTCATTTACCGGAAATGCTCCGGATCTACTCTGTCGATATTTTTATTTAGTTCCAGCTTATAAGTTGAGCCGCCACTGCATCTTCTACTAGCAGGGCACAACGATATAGAGACGAGCGAGCTACCTTGAAACCGACCAACTCCATGGCCGCGCCGAGCAAGCAGCCAATTAGCGCCGAGCAAGCATCCAATCAGCGCCGCGCAATGGAAACTCGCCCAAAGGAGACGAGACGACTAAAAACAAATGTTTTTGAAGCTACGGGTCCTCGCGGATCCTCATGTTCAGTTGATTGAGTTGGGTTTTGTATTACCATTTTTGGAATAAAATTCTGAACATGAGGAACTCCTCGAGTCTCCAAGGCATAAATCCACTATAATGTTAATTTGATTTCACATGTGGAAAAATCGGTATTAACTATTACCGCCCATATGTTTGCTCTCGCTAGTCACTCTGTTGTATTGATCGATATTCGGTATTTATATTTCGCTATATTTTAGCTTGTTCTCGCTGTAGTAGGACGCCATGTTGGCCTCGTGCTTAGATGTTGATTTACGGTTGAGATCAGTTTTATTTCTAGCCTTTTTCTTGTTGCTGCCGAGAATTTCACCTCACTTTAGCAGATTTCTTGTGATAGTAAATATTTTGAGGTTAACCTCACTTATCTTTAATAATTTCTAAGTATGCTCTCGATAAAGCCCTTGGAATGTCGGCCGAACGAATTAGCCCCTTCTTTAATTAAAAATTATGAATATTTTTTTTAGTGTAATTTAACGCGTAACGATAAAATTCCTTGTACGGTTGAATCGACTAAATAAATGTGAACCCCAAAATTTTGATACTACTCCCAGGCTAGATTTATTTCCGAGTAAGAGTCGCGTTTGTGCATTTTTGCATTTCACCTTGAGTATTTTGAGATAATGGGCGTGGCCCTGTAAGAGTAAATTTTCCGAGAATTATACGCTGAAAAATTGACGCAACAACGTGCGGTTTCGGTAAAATAATTTGAAAAATTCTAGGCCAAACAACCTGTCAAAACCGAGGAAAAACCGATTTTTCCACAAAAATTTGAAAAAAAAGTTTTGATAAAATGAATTACTGATCTTATAACTATGATTGATTTGATAACCTGTATTTCATTTGAACACGTATATAATTTGATCTCCAAAATTTATTATTGACCTGATAACCTGCGTGATTTAACCTTGTACTGATTTGATACCTGCATTTATTGTTGTTTTTTTATAAATTTCTAAAAATTGCATTGAGCTGAGTCCCGATTGGACTATATTTATGTTGACTTGTGTATTTCCGGGCCACGCGAGTGTTTTCGATAAGTGCTCTCAGAGTGATTCGGTTCCGCGAGTGAGATTTATAATACGTGACACCCCCCCCCCTTCCGTCAAAATGTCAGATCCAAAGGATGCTTGGATTTACGCGCTCTCGACCGATCAGCTGATCAGTGAACTCGAGGATAGACAACTACCCACCGAGGGTACAGTCCCGACGTTACGCGACAGCTTGTTACGATTCGCGCAGTTTCAGAGGGAGGCTACCGGAAACAAAAATCCCGAAAACTGGCAGAACATTGACAGTCCTGCTATCGCGAGTGACTGCCAAAATGCTAACGTGTCGCGCAAGCAATATAAAGACTCGGGCATCGATGTGGCAACCGCGGAAAATTTAACAGAAAGTTTTGGCGCATTAGCTCTCGGAGTGTCAAGTGTCCAGGCCACGGGTGCATACTCGTTGCCGCCGCACGAAACGTACACCCCCACTCCGCGCGCGCACAGCACAGGGACTCACGCCACATACATGCTTCCGACGGGAGGCATCCCTTCGCCGGTCGAGTCCCAACCAATGCCACGGGCTCGCGCGCTACCCCTCCCCTCTCCAGCCGTACCGTGACAGTGCCACGCACTAGTAGCATACATGCAGCTTACGCTGTACCTCTGCCGCTACAAGAAAACTACCCTAATTCTCGTCCGTTTTCGCGCGCGCTTCCGAGGCCAGACAGCTATACTACGTGCTCGCAACCTAACTCAACGGAAAACTTTAGTACCGTCGGACGACCAACCGGTCAAACTGACAGGTCCGCACAACATAGCCTCTATCGCGAACCGGCGAACTACTCCTTTACCGAAAATGCCGTTTGGGCTACCGCGTACAATACTAACGACAATGAAATTGAATTTTTGACAGCTAACCCCTGTCAACCGAACCACACATACCGTGAAAATAGTATGCCTCAAGGGAATTATCCCCATCATAGTACCGCCGTTAGGAACAATACACGACCACGCGTAAGCTTCGGTGAACCACGTGCGCGCCCGCAACACAATTATGAGCAATCTAGGCGTCAACCCGGCGGGATAGGTTCGCCCCGTATAAGGACCGTGTACGAAATATTGCGGAAGTGGAATCTTCGATTTACTGGGAATCGCAACGAGGACTTAGAAACCTTTTTAATGAGAATTGATCAGTGTCGGAGTTTAGTGTCAATATCGGATAGGGAATTATTATTGTGTATTCCGTTCTTTTTACCGGACATTGCCCTTCACTGGTTTAATAATTCGTTGGAAGGGCGGGATTCGTGGACATATTTCGTAGAATCAGCGAGGATTCGTTTCGGTGACCCAGACTACCAATTTGAACTGGGACAGGAGATACACAATCGTACTCAGGGATTAAAGGAACCCCTTGCGGATTATTTAACATGCATTCGTACCCTGCTGCACAGATTGTTGCCTCCTTACTCGGAACAAGAGCAAATAAACTATGCTCACCGAAATATGCTACCGAAGTTACAACTCACTATCCATAGAAGTGAGATAATGAATTTCGACCATTTAGAGCAATTAGCGATCCGCGTAGAAAAATCGCTCCGAGTACAAAGGACTTTTAGGCCCCCACCCCCACCGGAAAAATCACTGCTTCCGAGTCTAGCCTACCGTGAACCAAAGCGAAATTCTTTTCCTCGTAGAGCTACCGCGATAAATTCACTCGAAATTGCAGACGAAGACACGACTGAAATTCAAGTCGATGAACTAAATTATACAGCTTTCACTGCTACCGGAAACTCGCCTCGCGCTAAATCCGCCCCTAATAAAAACAATAATAACAAAACACAAGACCAAACGAAGGGGGCATCCACTAAGGCTAGTAATACCCACGGAAGTCAAAGCCGTACCGATAAAATCAACCAACGAACCGCCGATAAACCGACAAACCCCTCGGGGGTGGCAACAACCCTACTGATGGGTGCCCCTCCTTGCAGCCAGCCTAGGCCAGCTTCTATGGAGCAAATTTTCTGGAATTGCCATCAACCAGGTCACCGTTTCAGCGATTGTAGGGAACTACGGGGTACCTTTTGCTACAAATGCGGCAATCCAGGTTTTACTACAATAAATTGCACTAAGTGCCAGGGAAATGCCAGAGGGAGTCGTTAAACCGGACCATTGCGCCTCCTGGTTGTTCCAATCTAGGTCCTACCATAAATACGAATAATTCAGAAAATTTAGATTCAGTTTTAATAATGAAAGATCCGGAAGAACAACCTGACTCGGGACCTCTCATTTACTTAACACTAGCAATAAAAGGCAAACCCCTAAGAGTCATGTTTGACTCTGGGTCTAATCCATCTTTTTTAGGTCAACCGGGTATTTAATTAGTTAAACAATTGGCCTTGCCGATATCTCGCATTGAATCGGGCCTAGTAAATTCAGCGTTCGGGCAACTTGAGACGATTAACGAAATGGTGGAACTACCCATTGCCTTGAATGGGAAAAGAAAAAATTTAAAGCCAGAATACTACCAGCCCTAAATTTACAATGCGCGTACGGTACGGATTTCTTACATTATTTTGGAATAATAACAGATTTCATTAATTATATCGATGGTGTTTTGCTACCGACCCTAAAAATTTGTATGACTTTGAATTGGAATACCCTCACAAATCAGCTGCGTCTGCTTGCTGTGCTCTATTGCCTATGACGGACAAGCAATCAGAAAAATTAACCGCTTTGTTAGATAACCAAATTCCTCCGGTGCCGGATAATTTGCCCTCAACATCTCTCATCCAACACAGCATCGATGTCGGTAATAGTCCCGCGATTAGACAACGCTATCGCTTAACATCGCCGAAAATTCACGAGGCTACAGTGCAGGTGGCCAAAGAATATTTAAAAAACGGTATAGTAGAACCATCTACCAGCGACTGGTAGTCACCAATTGTGATGACACGGAAACCCAACGGAAGCTATCGCTTTTGTATGGACTTTCGGAAATTAAATGCAGTAACGAAAAAAGATGCCTATCCCCTCCCTTACATGAGCGGAATACTGGATAAGCTCAGATGTGCGAGCTACATATCCACCCTCGACCTAAGTCAGGCCTACCACCAGGTCCCTCTCGATGCGAAGAGTCGCGAGCTCACAGCTTTTACCGTACCGGGCTTGGGTTTACTTCAATTCACCCGAATGCCTTATGGCCTACCTAATGCCCCTGCCACTTTTCAGAGGTTGCTGGACCGTATAATTACTCCAGATATGGAACCCTTTGTGTTTGCGTACCTGGATGATATTATCATAGCTACCGCAACCTTTGAGGAACACCTCGAGTGGCTCGGTCGAGTATTAATCAAACTTAAGGAAGCCAACCTCACTATCAATCGTGAAAAGTGTGAGTTCTGTTGCTCCCAGGTGAAGTACCTAGGTTTCTTGGTGAATGCCGAGGGTCTCCAGGTGGACCCAGATAAAATGAGTCCTATCTTACAATTTCCGGTTCCGACAAACGTTCATAAAGTTAGACAATTCCTAGGTGTAGCCTCCTGGTACCGCCGTTTTATTCCTGATTTCGCTAGTACCGTTGCGCCTTTGACTCTCCTCCTTCGCAAAAACCAACCTTGGCTATGGGACGAGGAGCAACAAGTTGCTTTTGAAAATATACGCTCCTATTTGGCCACCAACCCCATGTTAGCTCGCCCTGATTTTTCTAAGGAGTTCGTACTGCATTCTCGCCAGCGAGAATGTCTGGCGGTTGTATACGCGATACAAAAATTCCGATGCTACATAGAAGGTTCCCATTTTGCAGTAATTACCGATCATAGCAGCTTGCGATGGATGGACAATTTAAAAGACCCGGCAGGACGGTTAGAAAGGTGGGCATTGGCTTTAAGGAGCCATCATGGGGGCCTAAGAAGACTTCTGGAGGCGGGGACTGTAAACAATTCTCACACCGGCCCATCGTACCAATTGATCTCTTCGCTACCA
>CAKNWT010189028.1:0-19405 GCA_932066315.1 Andricus coriarius
GAGGCAAGGGGACTCACTTTAAACAAGCACCCCGATAAGTTCGAAATCAACAATGATGATTACTCAAAGTGAGAGGCAAGGGGACTCACTTTAAACAAGCACCCCGATGGGAACAGAAGCTGCAACGTCCTCGTCGTTGTTCCTGGGTAACGCTAGTAGCAGCAATATATTTGGACACGTTGGACTTGTTTGAATTCATCATTTTTCCCTAAGTTTGAAACGTTTAGATTAACAGTTTAGGTTAACCTATCATATATCCACTGGTTGCACTTCATAACATGCATTTTCTGTTATTTTGACCTTTTGATGACCTTTTGATGACCTTAATCTGACCTTCAGGGATCAAACGAACAACAGATTCGGATTCAGCAACCCTAAAAAGGTTGTTGAAGTTTATTGCACGGCTTTTCCTGTATTTGACCTTGAAATGACCTTGAACCTGACGTAATGGAGGTAATTAGACCTCGGATTCATATTCATCGACCCCAAAAACATATGTAAAAGGTTTTTGAAGTTCATTGCACGGCTTTTAATGTATTTCACCTTGAAATGACCTTGAACCTGACGTTATGAAGGTAATTAGACCTCGGATTCATATTCAGCGACCCCAAAAACATATGTAAAAGGTTTTTGAAGTTCATTGCACGGCTTTTCCTGAATTTTACCTTGAAATGACCTTGAACCTGACGTTATGGAGATAATTAGACCTCGGATTCATATTCAGCGACCCCAAAAACTTATGTAAAAGGTTTTTGAAGTTCATTGCACGGCTTTTCCTGTATTTGACCTTGAAATGACCTTGAACCTGACGTGATGGAGGTAAATAGACCTCGGATTCATATTCAGCGCGTCAAAATACATAAGGATAAAGTGGTCTTGTCAAATAGTCATCACCTTTTTTTTTTTTTGTAAACCAGTGTAATCTATCCATCAGTGGCAGACTGGCCATAGGTAGGGATGTGGGAAATCCCGAGAACGCCTATCCTGTAAGGCGCTCCCACGCCATGTAGGAGCTCCCTAATATGATGTTTACAGCAATGTTAATGTTTTAAAAAGAAGAAAAGAACAATGAAAAGCAATTGGCAACAAATTCTACTTACAATGAGCTACTTAATCCTTACACCGTACATTATAAATAATTTAATTTGATACCTCTAGAGCAAAACAGGTTTTCTTATGATTAATTTATCTTTCCAGGATTTAGAAAAATACCCTCAAAAAATAATTTTTGTTCTCTTGTACATAAAAATAATTTTTCCCACATGAAGTTTGCACAGAAAAACGAAGATCGTCAAAAGTACGCCGATTCGATGTCGTTTTGAGTTGCAACAAAAATGACACAACGGCGAATAAGAATGCAGGTATATTCATGTTGAAGTTTCGTACCTAAAGTATTCGCATTAAAAAAAATCTTATTAACATAACAAATGAGCTACAACAAAAATGATCCCGCTGCTTTTCTGAGTGTCCTTTAACTTTCCGTTACTCGCACCTCCAGCTCGACATGGTTGATCGCGCGTATGTAACACATACACAACATACATTTGAGGTCTTTTGCCCATGACTGCGGCAATAAACTTGCATTATCTGGTAAGAGTCAAATCACATAGACAAGGTACATGCTGTGCCCATCAGTCTTATTTGGTCATATATGTTATATTATAGCATATTATATATTTTTTCATATTTTTTTATATTCATATTCAAAGCAAAATGAAAATTTTCGAAAAATTAACGCGGAAGGTCGCGCGCATGTGAGACATACATTTTACCATTCAACAGAGAACAATGGCGCCAACCGAGACCGGAAGTGGACCGTGACCTTCCTCACGGTGCGGGGTGAGATTAGACAGAGGCGGCCCCATCCCGCACTGGGTCACGTGGTTGCTCTGGGCAACCAAAAAACAAGTGTATGTGTCACATACATGCGAGTAACGGAGTGCCAGAATCTTCGGCTGTAGCTGAAATAAAAGATACAACCTTTTTATTTAAAGCTATTATCATAAAAACGAAGGACTTTATCCAACCTTACCCAAACTCAATCAGTCTTACCTAACGGCTCCATGATAATGTCCTTTTGCTTTTGGTGCGAATTGTTTAAAGAAAAAGGGTCAGGATTTCGTTTTAGCCCCCGCCGAAGGTTCTATAGAGTGTTTTATTATTTTTTTATGGGTTTCCAAAGTGTTTCAAAAATGCGTGTAGTTCCATTCATCTTTTTATCAAATTAAATAGTAAATAGTTCAGTTATTTCAAAAAGCTGTGAAGTTGTGACATCAACCAAATGTTCGACAATTAAATATTCAGAAAAATGCTATTTAAAATATTTCATTTATTTAATTTTATGCCGAGAACGCCAAACGTTTTAATTATAAATTTACGAAATAATTGTATTTAAGGCCATGCGATACTTACGTCATACGATTTCTACTATACTGACATTTTTTTCGCAGCAACTTACCTGTTCCTTAATTTCCTAAATGGAAAACGCGATATCTCATTTCGTGTAAACATGAGTTGTTGCGAAAAAATGTGGCCATGGTAGAAATCGTATGATGTATGTTTCACATGGCACGAAAAAAATATATTTTTTGAAATAAGGAAAAAAGTTTTTATCGAAAGAAAGCCATTGTGAAAAATTATCGCTTTTAGACGAGTTTTCACATTTTTCCTTCCAGCTACAGCCTCATATTACATCGCTAATGATTATAATGGACTAATGGTTCAATGATATGCCTGTTGCAATACACTTTTCAATACCATTACTGCACTTGATTTATACTTTAAATGGAACAATTAGTGAGTTCGGTTTACTCGCGCACTTATAATAAATGTAAATTTCTTTGCTACAAATCAAAGTTTAATTAAAAACTTCACGCTTACTCAACGACATTTTAGTACCCACGGACGTCCAGTCAGTATTAAAAGACGAGACAGGACGTCACATTTTTTTATGAGAGCGGTACGATTCGAACGCACACCAATTTGGATTTGTGGTCGTTCTTAATCACGCAAATTAACACATTTTCAATTAGAATATTGAAAATAAATTTTATGATCAACCAGCATAACAGGCACTCCATCACACGGCGGCTCTATTCCACCGGACCGTTGGGGCATTACCACGCACGCATAGAAGGCTGGGTTCTTCATATACATACGTCCATGTCGGCTGCCAAAGTTGGCCTAACGTAGTTGGTTTGGATCCACCATAGTTGGACCAACCCTGGTTACCGAAATTCGCTTACCAAAGCTGGCTGTCAATGGAAATTCGTACCTGTGCAAACGACTGAGTGAGATGCTTAACATTTCTTACCGATGATCGGTTTATAACCTTAGACATGAGTTAGCGACACTTTTTACATTTCGTAGTTTTCCTCGCAGGCAGATTCATGTCGTTTTTGGGGTTTGTTGAAGTTTTCTGTCAAAAAATTCAATAAATTAAATTCACTATCTATATCAATCTATCTGTTTATTCAATGTCATGTGTTTCTCTTTATTTGGATTTAACATTTGATAGTTCTCATTTACTCTGCATTATTCAGAAAATTATATCATAAAAATTTCAGTATATTCATCAATTAGTAATATTTGCAGCAATGTTGAACATTTGTAATGTTCTTGGACTTTTTAAAAGACCAATTTCCATGTTTGGTGTGATCTTTGATTTTTTGCTGTCGAAAAAAAGGGATCAGAGAACTTGCATCAAATTTTATGTAAAAAATAGAATTAAGTGCTCCAAAACACTTGAAATGTTGACAGTGGCGTACGGTGAGTCTACTTTGAGCAAAAAAAATGTTTATAAGTGGTACAAGCTCTTCCAAGAAAGCCGAGAAAGCACCAATGACGAATCTCGCTCTGGACGCCCCAGCACGTCAATAAATGATGAAAGCGTTGAAGAAGTGACGAAGATGGTGTAGGGGAATCGTCGAATCACTATTAGAGAAGTTTCTGAAGACGTCGGCATCTCGGTTGGCTCGTGCCATGCAATTCTTTCCGGAATTGTGGAAAAACAGTTCATGGCTTTTGCATCACGACAATGCACCTGCTCACTCATCGTTGCTTGTGCGTGACTTTTTGGCCAATAAACACAAAACCACAATCAAGCCTCAGCTACCATGCTCACCGGATTTGGGCCCCTGCGATTTTTTCCCGTTCTCAAAACTGAAGAGACTCATAAAAGGATGGAGATTTGCAACGATTGAGGAGATAAAGAATACATCGTTGGAAGAACTCAAGGCTATACCAAACAGTGCTTATCAGAAGTGCTTCGAGGATTGGAAAAAGTGTTTGCACAAGTTTGTTAAATCTGAGGGGGGTTAATTTAAAGGGAACAACATTATTATTCATGAATAAATCAATATTTTTGTATCAAAATTAAAAGTCACCTTACTTTTTGAAGACACCT
Organism: Andricus coriarius; assembly: GCA_932066315.1. Classification (NCBI taxonomy): domain Eukaryota; kingdom Metazoa; phylum Arthropoda; class Insecta; order Hymenoptera; family Cynipidae; genus Andricus; species Andricus coriarius. The sequence continues at coordinate 4,406 of CAKNWT010189028.1, forward strand.
CGTACATAACAATTGAGAAAACATTTTTAATGTAAATGAAGAGTAGGGTGACCAGAAAAAAAACACTTTTGGTTTTCTTAGGGACGAAAGGCAAATAACGTTAGTTTACGCGATTGTAGAAGCTAGATTTAAAAAAAATTTTAAACAATATTCAGTGGTGGTCCATCGTCTTTGAATTTCTTATGCAATTAACATGGGCAAAACCAACTGTTTTCATTTAAGATTTTAACCACAAAGTTCTCCACTTATTAATTTGAACTTTTAATATGTTGTCCTAAGGTCCACAGAATGTACATAAAAGCATTTTTTCAATGAAAAATTCATAATAAATATTGATTACGGTTTCCTAAAAAGTGCTATTTTCACTGTTTTCAAAGACTAATACAGCCCTAATAATATATATCTGAGCAGATTAGGAAAATTATAAATAAGCTTGCTACAATGAAAACAAATTTGAGTTAATTTGTTAAATTTGACAGGTCTACGACCTAAGCTGCTTAATCTTTGGGGCGGAGCGCTTATCAGCTGGGCCATAAAAGTCGAACACAGTGGGTCTTGACGCCATAAACTCATAAAGCCTAGACCCTTTCGTGGTAAGCGATCTATAGTCATATTTTCCTTTTTCAGAAAAGTGAATAGTAATAACTCAGGAAAATATAAGCACTTCATTTATTTGTTAGAAACACTGCAAAGTTTTATAAAAGAATAAATGATGAGAAATATGAAAACCTTTTATAACGACTTTCCCAGTCTTATGGGACATGGGCTGGGAGCATCGCTACAAAATGGCAGCGACAACGTATGAACAGAAAAATAGTTGAATACCTGTTAGGCGCCAGACACCTCTTCGGCGTCACTCCAAAATGTTCACACCAAAAATATGCAAATAAATGATCTCTTATGAAAAGTCCCTAGCTCAGGAAGAGGGATTTCGTGGGGCGAGAGAAGCACTCCAGAATTAAATTTTTGTAAAAAAATATAGTAAAACTATGTCAGTTTAATTGAATGTAGTAATAGTGACAAGGTTGACGTGTGAATTGACAATAAAGGGGCTTAAACACAAACCATGATTAACTTTCCATGAACTCAAATTATTAATAAAATAAGAATCCCTTAAGGTACACTAATACATCGCGTATTTCGAAATCCAAGTTACTACACACTAACTAATTGCTTAATCCTACATCAGAAAAATTTATCAAAAAGAGGAACAGGTCCACTACACCAAACATGGTGTCTGCCTGAAAGATAAATCAATTACATTATTCTGAGCGTGACCATGTTATTTCTCACAGCATTTACGTCTAAGCAACCTGAAATATTTTAAACAAATAACGAACTCAAAACTCAAATAATCTCATGAAACCTAAAAGAAATCTGGAGAAAAGTAAGAATAGTAACGCCTACCTCAACCTTGGAATCACAGAGTCTCTTTAATCTACTTCAATAACCAAAGTAATAGGCTCATCCAATTAAACTTTGGTTGCAAGGTAACTTTCTCCTTTCTCCAGTGTCCTCTGCCTCACCAGTTCCTGCCCTCTCGCGCCACAACTCGCGGCCTAGTCAGTGCTACCCTCCCAAGCTGTATTTCTGGGACTCTGGTCGATGGAATTCGGTCCGCCGTTACGGTATGTGGAACGCCGGCCGGTATAAGATGGCTGCCTCCGTGTGTTGACAAGTGTCTATGGGTCCATGGGTGTGGGTGAGAGTGACGTAAACATAGTGGTAGTTAGGTATTGCGGGTGTGGGGGTCGTTGGAGTTGATGGCAGTGTTTTTTCCTGTCGGATTTTCCCAATAAAGCGGACTATGCGATTTCCGAGATCGATGTACGGCGTCAGGTCCTCCTTACCTTATGATTCCAGGTACCGAATTCAACCTAATTAATAGTGACAGGTAACGTATAATTTATTCTAAAATTTCGAACCTAAATAGCTCGCTTTCTATCTGTTCTCAAAAAAGAATAAATAAGAAAAAATAAAGTTCTTTTTCACTCATCACACCTTAGGTTATAATAAGATCTTGTCTCTAAATTTATTTTCTTCTTTGAGCTTGTGCCGGCCATGGGAATAATTACGATCTATTGTTTATTTCTGAAAAGCTGGGGAAGGATCCATAACGGGTGGTTAACCACCACCTTACACTGTTTATATATTTAAATTTGAAAACATTTAATATTAATTTAAAAACTGTTCATAAATATAATTCACTATTAAAAATATATTTGAAAATATTGAATATTTATTTATAAATTGTTAATAAGTATTAAATATTATGAAAAAATAATTTAAAATATTTATTATTTATTCATTAAATATTAATAAATATGAAATACGATTGAAAATATATTGCTATTAATAAATTGTTGATAACTATTCAATATTATTAAAAACATATTTTAAAATATTTACTATTAATTTATTAATTGCTAATAAATAATAAACATTATAGAAAATATATTTGAAAATATTTATTATTTACTTTTGGATTGTTAATAAATATTAAATGTTATTAAAAATATATTCTCAAACATTAAATATTTATTTATTGTTAATAAGTGTTAATTATTAGTCAAAGTAGATTTCAAAATATCCAATATTTATTTATTTATTTACTATTTTATTTATTATGTACATTAGTTTAGGAGGCTTGTCGAAATATTAATTATAATAAATTTTTGTCGCAACCAGGAAAAAATTCTATATGTTTTTTACTACTTGGAGTTAATGTTTTTGTTGTTCTTCGCATTTAGTAAGAAGCCACTTTTAATGCACACTGAGGTGTTGGTTGTGACAGCCAACTGAATTGGTGCGGTAAAGCAGCGGGATGGCTGTCTCATCCAACTACCTGAGTCAGAGCCTACAGCGTTACCGTAACATTATGTTGTTTGACTCAACTATTTCAGAAGGATCATACAGCCAACCCTGTTTGCAGCCTATACCATATACTTGACAGTAATAACTTGCTAGAATTTAGATGGCTAAGATGCCAAGGAAACAAAAATCGATTGAATGCGTTTAAACCAGCAGTAAAAATTATTTGAATCAACATTCATAAAAGGCAATTGACGATTGTGACAGATTGGTAACTTCAACTGATTGGAAAAGAGCTATGAATCGGGCGGAAAATATGGGTTACACCTGTGAAAAATGTTGAATTGTACATAAAATCTTTTCGGATTGTATACCATAATCATAATACATAATAAGCATTCGTCCCTGTTGACAATTCTGCAATTTTATAAAGAGCAACGAACACGACGCTTTTCGCTCGAGATCGTTCCAAATTTTCACCTTGATATCTCAATTCTTGTGAACATGAGTTGTTGCAAAAAATATGACGAAAAATTATTTTAAGGTTAGTATAACATGGCCTTGAGAAACGCTCAGCCGAGCTTCTAGTCCTTATTTACTTAAAGATGCAGGATTTCATGCCGTAAAAACACTTAAATCTCTCTCCACGAGGAAGCATAACTTAATCAAATTTGAAAAATCACAACACACAACACGAATTCTCTAGATATCGACAAAGCAACACAAATCATCTCTTGACTCTTGTTAGGCTGTCAGGCTGATTCTGCCATTTTGAATTCTAACGCCAACCGGCCAACGACTCAAATGTGTCTCCTTGACGCAAGCGCAACAGATCAGGGAGCCAAGTTTGGGACCACTGACCAACTAGTTGGCTGTGCTAACTATTCGATAGTTAAAGGATCCAATTAATAGCCGTAGAGACCAACGAACACGCTACAATTTAAAATGATCATTGTGTCCAACGGATTTAGCTGATTTCTCAATCTGAATAGACGTTATGACTAACTATTCATTAACCATCAAAAAATGGCTGTGCTTTTTGGTAAATTATGACGATAAATATACATAATGTTTGCATTCCTACTTCCTCATTTCCAGTAGGATGAAACTGACCTCTAAACATATAAAACTTAAAGCAGTGTAAGACTTTTATCCGATCCCAGAAAAATTATTATCAGTTCCATAAATTCTTTATAATCAGGTCAGGAATGACTGGTCTTTTTTTTGTATCTGAAAGAGAAAATAAATTTTATTATCTTTCTCAATAAAAAGTTAGCAGCACAATGTTCAATTCAATACTGCTGACACTAAACTTAAATTCACCATGGAACTAGCTAAAGATGGTGAAATAAACTTTCTGGATCTAGCATTAAAAATCGAAAACAATAGGAATATAACCAACTGGTACCACAAACCAGTTTGATCAGGTAAATTTTTAAACTTCGACTCTTGTCACCCAATGTATCATAAAATTAGCATTATTTATGGTTTAGTCGACAGAGCTGTAAAACTGGCAGATGTTAGATTCCACAAAGAGAACTTAGATCTTGTGTAGAAATACATTCAAAACTTAGACGAATTTTTTTTCAGAATTTTCAAAAAAAGGTAGTCTTCAATTAGTTTTTGCAATCAACAATAATGTAAGAAAAACCTTTCTTAGAAGTACTAAAGATAAAATTAAAAAAGAAAACAAATGAAACTGCGTTTCTGAACATATATGCAAGAATTGTAAAAAAAAATACATTGGTCAAACCAGCAGAACTCTGCACAAAAGAAATAGGGAACAAAAAAGATCTATTGAAAATAACGTAACAAACACAGCCATAGCTAAACATGCTTATGACTTTGCACATAACTTCGACTTCGATTTAAACAACGTTGAAATTTTATAATTGGAGCATAATCTTAATAAACGTTTACTATTAGAAATGACACATATACAAAGAGATAAAAACTGTATTAACTTCAGATCAGACTTTCAAGGCTTAAGTACCATATATAATAATTTAATTGCACAAATATACATTCAAAAAATTTGAATTTCCCGGGCTTAAGACGTATATACGTATATATTACGCGAAATTAGCCCCATTTTAATTTCATACAAATTCGCAGTCATGTCGCTATAATTTAACATATCACAAGGCTCTGCCACTTCCTCCTTAAAAAATGTAGAATATATAATAATTTGCTCTAGGGTTTATCTCCTGCAAGCATAGATACACTAAAATATATTTTTTCTTCATAAACCGTATTCACATAACTCTGTTTCACTTCTAGGCGCGACAAATATTTTACCAATTTTAAGGTTATGACGATCCAATTTAAAAATTTTAAACTTTTGCAAACTGCCAACTATTTTTTAAAATATATTGTATCATCTACAGTACTACGCCTTGGAAAGGACTCGGATCCGATCGGCAACATCCTTCCCTCCTACATTTTTCACCTATCGTCTCTGAAAGTACACGTAAGATGTATTGGTGTAATTCCCTATTAAATAAAACCATGAAATGTTTTGTGATAAACCTTTAGTTAGGCAAGTTAGCCTAAAGTGTAAGAAAAAAAAATTCCCGGTCATTTCGAGGTTTGCAAAAATTTGTCTCGATCACTAAACTTGAAACATTCAAGTAAATTCATCTAAGGTACTAAGAAGTAAGCTGCTGATCAAAGCATTCAAGTTCTCAATTAGAAGTATTAAAATAAGGAATTGCTACATTTAAAATTCTACAATTTCCCATCTAAAACATTGGTGTAACGATATGTCTCGAAAATCTCACAATCATAGTGCTTGAAAACCTGATCGGCTTTTCATTACTTGAACTTGTTTTATATCTTAAATCTGAATTGAGAAAGATGTATGATTTTTAATACTGTAGCGCGCTTGAATAAAAACTTTGAAATAATTATCTAATAAATTATTTAAAGTATTATACATGTTTTATGTTATTGATTTTTGATGAAAATTTAAGTTTTTCGGTTTTTTTAATGTTTTTAAACCGGGAGTTGACAAATTTAACAAAAATCATTAGATTTTAAGGGCTCATAATTTTTTTTAACAATTTTATATTATTTTAGCGTTTTGCATCAATATTGCTATTGTTAAACAAAAATCAGTAGATTTAGAAAATTTACAATTCTGAACAATTTTTAGCTACGTTACGATCGTATTTTTCGTCGAAAATTATTGGTAGTTTTAATAAAAATCAGTTAGTGAAGCGGGCATCAAGCGCTCTCAGTTGAGGGTTTCCTAGGAACGGGTACTAACACTAAATATAGAATTATTCACCTCGTTAATTTGATATTTAGTTTTATTTGTGAATTAATTGCTAAATATTAATGGTCGGAGTTTATAAACTCACTTTCTCGCTTGTTCGGAAAGTTACCAATCCCGTATGCTGTGTTTGAGACCAATTTAAATCGATTTTGAGAAATTCTGGGTCAAAAGTCATTCATTTTCGAGTGAATATTTTCATCAGGGTTCTGAATACTTTTCTTCGCCTTTGACATGTGAAGTACATTCCAATGCAAAATATGCTAGTCTCCAGACCTAGAGGGATCTTGAAACTTGTCTTCGCATCAAACAGATCAGGTACTTTTAATAAAACATTGGATTTCAAAGAAAATTCAACATTTTTGAACATTTTAGGTAAAACGGTTATTTTAGCCAAACAAAATATTACTCTTAAAAGTAGATTTAAAATCTTAAACAAGTTTTGGTTATATAGTGTTTGTCATCTAAAATTGCTGTTTTTAATAAAAAATCACTAGATTTCAAAGAATATTTATAACACTTGAACAACAACAGGGCAATTTTTAGACAAAAATACTTGCCTATTCGAAAAAATGTCAAAAATCGTATGTTTTACACCAAAAGCCTTTCAAAATTGAAAATATAGCTTTCGAAAATTTAACAATTTACACATTATTGAATAAATCATTCTACGATTGGGGCTTTCAGCATCTATCCTGTAAGAAATACACGTAAAGGAATCTATACTCACAAACTTTTATAATGCTAGATGGTTTCTGTTGATATATTGGTCGAATTCATTCAGTTATTGGGCTGTTTTAAAAGGCTCTTTAGGTAATGTTTCATTTCTTTCACGAGATTGACGAGATTGTACATGCATGATTATTTTTTCCCGCAAAATATATGAAACCAAGTAACGCAATGACAAGTACTAATAAATGTTTTGCCTAAAAAAAAGTTACTTTAACTGTATACTTACTACATACACATTCCAACGAACACTTTTGCCTGGAATCATTACCAATTTCATGTCTTTCTGTAACAAAAAAAAAATAAATTTTCTTGGTATTATATGACATTCCATTCAATTACAATTTCAATGGTTGGACATCGCTAATCTCTAAACTGCTTGACAAACATTTATATATGTAATTTTAATATTAATATTAAGTATAAAACGTAAAATAATCAGATTTATACCAGATCTTCTGCATTCGAATGCCAAATTTGAACTGAATGACACTGAAGACCTGGTGTGAATTAGTAAACTTCCAATATCGTTCTCCTCTTGCGCGTTTTCTTCCTTCTCAAATAAAAGATGTTCGACACCTACTTCTGTTAAAAAAAAACATGAAAAATGATTTCGTAAAATCCGATCTATGGAATTCTCGATACCGTCCATTTGTTAATCGTTAATTTATGTTCACTAGACACCTATTTTCAAAAAAAAAACAATATTAAAATCTATAAGAATGACGAAATGATGAAAAAATGTAATAAGTTACAGAATTTGACCAATTCACAGAACTCGAGGAATTTACAAAAGTCGAGGAATTTATAGAATTCAAGGAAGTCAGAGAATTCGAGAAATTCACAGAACTCGAGGAATTCACAGAATTCTAGCAGTTTAAGAACTTGAGAAATTCACATAATTCGAGGAATTTACAGAATTCCTGAACTTCACAGAAGTTAAGAAATTCATGGCATTCACAAAATTCCTAAAATAAAATGAAATTCATAATTTTCTTACATTCCTAAGAGGCCATACATTCCTTGAATTCCATTGATTCCGTGAATTTTTTTAATTCGGTGAATTTCTGCAATTCCGTGAATTAAATGAAAACTCGAATTCCACGATTTCCTTCTATTCCATGAATTCCTCGAAACCTATGATTTTCTTGAATTATATGAATTCCTTGTATTCTGTGGATTCCGCGAACACTTTGATATCCATTAATTATTTTCATTGCATGAATTACTTGAATTCCATGAATTTCTTGACTTCTCCTTAACTTCAATGAATTTCTTAAATTCTTTGAAGTCCACGATATCATTCAATTTCTTAAATCCTATAAATTCCTTCTATTACATAAATTCCTTTAATTCTATGAATTTCATGAATTCTATCAATTCTTTGATCTGCTTGAATTCAATAAATTCCTTGAATTCCTTGTATTCTTCGAGTTCAGGGAATCCAAGGAATTCAAGGAAATTTAGGAATTCAAAGAGTACCTTGAATTCCATGATGTACTTGAATCCCTTCAATTCTATACATTTAAAGAATTCATGGAATTCAAGGAATTCATGGAATTCAAGGAATTCATGGGATTCAAGGAATTCATGGAATTCAAGGAATTCATGGAATTCAAGTAATTAATTAAATTCAAGGAATTCATTGAATTCATTAAATTCAAGGACATCAAAGACTTTCAGGAATTCCCTGAATTCCATGAATTTCTCGAATTTGTATGAATTCCTTGAATTCTACGAATTCCTTGAATTCTACGAATTCCTAGAATTCTATGGAAGCTATGGAATAACTTGAATTCTACGAATTCCTTGAATTCTATGAATTGCTTCAAGTCCTTGAATGACTAGAACTCCATGAATATCTTAAACTCCATGAGTTACTAGAATTGCATGATAAACTTGAATTGCATGAATTACTTGAATTCGATGAATTCCTTGAATTTCACGAATTTTACGCCATTTCCGAAAGTCTTTGAATAGCTTTCAGTATCTAGAATTCACGGAATGCCATTAAATACTGCAGTAGAGGTCCTGTCAACTTAATTTTCATCGGACAAAGTATGTACTGATGTCTAATTTTATACAACAACAAGGGAGGCTACGTGTCCACATATAGGTTTTATAAGTGAAGGTTCAATAAGGTATATTAATTAATGTATTTTTCATTTAATTTCAGTCCAATCTTCTAAAAAAAGTAACGTATATTGAAAAGATCGAATTAGGACAAACTAAAATACATTTTCAAACTGTCCTCAATTCTTGCCCCACATATGTAGTAGATCAAGTAGGCACAAACTTGAAATTCTAACTACCTTCATAATTGTCATCGTAGCGTTCGAAGGATGCCGCTCTGTGTGACTCAACACTATAATCAGCCCCCTTTTTCTGGTTCGCTCGAGATCCCTCTAGACGGCCCTCTGACTCATCAGAAGCAGTAGGCCTAATGCTTCTGGGACGTTCTTCCTTGGTATGGTTCGCAAGAAATCCTTCTTGGTGATCCTTTGACTCACCAGAAGCAATAGGCCCACTGCTTTTGGGACATTGCTGCTTGGTTTGGTTTGCTGTAGATCCATTGAGATGGCCCTTTGACTCACCGAAAGCAGTAGGCCGAATGCTTTTGGGTCGTTCCTCCTTGGTCTCGTTCCTTCCAGATTCCTCTAGATGGTCCTTGGACTCACCAAAAGCTGTAGGCCCACTGCGTCTGATGGAATCAGGCCAAGGAGTAACGTCCCAGAAGCAGTGGGCTTACTTCTTCTGGCGAGTCAAAGGTGCACCTAGTGGGATATCGAGGGAACCAGACCAAGGAGGAAAGTCCCAGAAGCTGTCGGTCTACTGCATCCGGTAGGCCCGCCGCTTCTGGGACGTTCCTCTTTGGACTGGTTACATCGAGTACCCTCCAGGTGGCCCTTTGACTCAACAGAAGTAGTAGGACCACTGCCTCTGGGACGTTCCTCCTTGGTCTGGTTCCCTCGAGATCCCTCTAGATGGCCCTTTGACTCCTCAGAAGTAGCAGGCCCACTGCTTCCGCGACGTTCCTCCTTGGTCTGGTTCCTTCCAGATCCCTCTAGGTGGCCCTTTGACTCACCGGACGCAGTAGGCCGACTGCTTCTGGGACGTTCCTCCTTGGTCTCGTTCCCTCGAGTTCCCTCTTGGTGGCCTTTTGACTCTCTAGAAGCAGTAGTCCCACTACTTCTGGCACGTTGCTCCTTGGTCTTGTTCCCTCGCGATCTCTGCAGATAGCACTTTGACTCAACAGAAGCAGTAGGCCCACTGCGTCTGGGACGATCCTTCTTGGTCTGGTTCCCTCGAGTTCCCTATAGGTGGCCCTTTGACACAATATAAGCAGCAGGACAACTGCTTCTGGGACGTTCCTCCTTGGTCTGGTTCCCGCGAGATTTCTCTAGATAGCGCTTTGAATCACCAGAAGCTGTAGGCCCGCTGTTTCTGGGACGTTGCTCCTTGGTCTTGTTCCCTCAAAATATCTCTAGATGGCCCTTTGACTCACCAGAAGCAGTAGGCCCACTGCGCCTGGGACTTTCCTTCTTGGTCTGGTCCCCTCGAGTTCCCTATAGGTGGCCCTTTGACTCACCGGCATCAGTAGGCTTATTGCTACTGGGACGTTCCTCCTTGGTCTGGTTTCCTCGAATTCCCTCTAGGTGGCCTTTAGACGCATTAGAGGCAGTAAGCCCACTGCTTCTGGAACGTTCCTCCTTGATCTGATTCCCTCTAGTTCCCCTTAGGTGGCCCTTTGACTAACCAGAAGCAGCAGCTCCACTGCTTTTGAGACTATCCTCCTTGGTCTGGTTGCTTCTAGATCCCAATAAATAGCTCTTTAAATCACCAGAAGAAGTAGGCCAAGTGCTTCTGAGACGTTACTCCTCGGTCTTGTTCCTCCCAGATCCCTCTAGGTGGCCCTTTGATTAACCGAAAGCAGTAGAAAGACTGCTTTTGGGATGTTCCTCCTTGGTCTGGTTCCCTCGAGTTCCCTTTTGGTGGCCCTTTGACTCTCCAGAAGCAGTAGGCCCACTGCTTCTGGGACGTTGGTCCTTGGTCTTGTTCCCTCGCGTACTCTGTAGATGGCACTTTGACTCACCAGAAGCAGGAGGCCTACTGCGTCTCGCACGTTCCTTCTTGGTCTGCTTCCCTCGAGATCCCTCTAAGTGGCCCTTTGACTTATCTGAAGCAACAGCTCCACTGCCTCAGGGACGTTCCTCCTTGGTCAGGTTCCCTCGAAATCTCTCTAGATGGCCTTTTGACTCACCAGTAGCAGTATTCCTAGTGCTACTGGGAAGTTCCTTCTTGGTCTGGTTCCCTCGAGTTCCCTATAGGTGGCCCTTTGACTCACCGGAATCAGTAGGCGTATTGTTTCTGGGACGTTCCTCCTTGCTCTGGTTTCCTCGAATACCCTCTAGGTGGCCCTCTGACGCATTATAAGCAGTAAGCCCACTGCTTCTGGAACGTTCCTCCTTGATCTGGTTCCCTCGAGTTCCCTTTAGGTGGCCCTTTGACTAACCAGAAGCAGCAGCTCCACCGCTTCTGGGTCGTTCCTCCTTGGTCAGGTTCCCTCGAAATCCCTTTAGATGGCCCTTTGACTCACCAGAAGCAGTAGGCCTACTGCGTCTGGGACGTTCCTTCTTGGTCTGCTTCCCTCGAGAACCCTCTAGATGGCCCTTTGAATTACCAGAAGCAGTAGGCCTACTGCTTCTGGAACGTTCCTCCTTGGTCTGGTTCCCTCGATATCCCACTAGGTGGCCCTTGGACTAACCAGAAGCGGCAGCTCCTCTGCTTCTGGGACGTTCCTCCGTGGTCAGGTTTCCTCAAAATCCCTCTAGATGGCCCTTTGACTTACCAGAAGCAGTAGGCCCACTGCGTCTGGGACGTTCCTTCTTAGTCTGGTTCCCTCGAGTTCCCTTTTGGTGACCCTTTGATTAACCAGAAGCGGCAGCTCCACTGCTTCTGGGACGTTCCTCCTTGGTCCGGTTCCCTCGAGCTCCCTCTTGGTGGCCCTTTGCCTCTCCAAAAGCAGTAGGCCCACAGCTTCTGAGACGTTGCTCCTTGGTCTTGTTCCCTCGCGATCTCTGTAGATGGCACTTTGACTTAACAGAAGCAGTAGGCCCACTGCGTCTGGGACGTTCCTTCTTGGTATGGTTCCCTATAGGTGGTCCTTAGACACAACATAAGCAGCAGGACCACTGCTTCTGGGACGTTCGTCCTTGGTCTGGTTACCTCGAGTTCCCCTTAGGTGGCCCTTTGACTAACCAGAAGCAGAAGCTTTTAAGACTATCCTCCTTGGTCAGGTTCTCTCGAAATCCCTCTAGATAGCCCTTTGACTCAACAGAAGCAGTAGGCCCACTGCGTCTGGGACGTTCCATCTTGATCTGGTTCCGTCGATATCCCTCTAGGTGGCCCTTTGAATTATTAGAAACAGTAAGCCCACTTCTTCTGGAACGTTTCTCTTTGGTCTGGTTGCTTCCAGATCCCTCTAGATGGCCCTTTGATTAAGCGGAAGCAGCAGGACGACTGCTTTTGGGACGTCCCTCCTTGGTCTGGTTCCCTCGAGTTACCTCTTGGTGGCCCTTTGACTCTCCAGAAGCAGTAGGCCCACTGCTTCTGGGACGCTGCTCCTTGGTCATTCTGCCTCAAAATCTCTCTAGATGGCCCTGCGACTCACCAGAAGCAGTAGGCTCACTGCGCCTGGGACGTTTCTTCTTGGTCTGGCTCCCTCGAGTTCCCTATAGGTGGCCCTTTGACTCACCGGAATCAGTAGGCGTATTGCTTCTGGGACGTTCCTCCTTGGTCTGGTTTCCTCGAGTTCCCTTTAGGCGGCCCTTTGACACAACAGAAGCAGCAGGACCACTGCTTCTGAGGCGTTCCTCCTTGGTCTGGTTCCCGCGAGATCCCTGTAGATGGCAATTTGACTTCTCAGAAGCAGTAGGCACACTGCTTCTGGGACTTTTCTCCTTGGTGTGGTTCCCTCGATTTCCCTTTAGGTGGCCCTTGGACTAACCATAAGCGGTGGCTCCACTGCTTCTGGGACGTTCCTCCTTGGTCAGGTTCCTTCGAAATCCTCTAGATGGCCCTTTGACTCAGCAGAAGCAGTAGGCCCAGTGCGTCTGGGACTTCCTTCTTGGTCTGGTTCCCTCGGGATCCCTCTAGGTGGCCCTTTGACACAACAGAAGCAGCAGGACCACTGCTTCTGAGGCGTTCCTCCTTGGTCTGATGCCCGCAAGATCCCTGTAGATAGCGCTTTGACTCACCAGAAGCAGTAGGCTAACTGCTTCTGAAACGTGTCTCCTTGGTCTGGTTCCCTCGAGTTCTCTTCAGGTGGCCCTTTGACTAACCAGAAGCAACAGCTCCACTGCTTTTGGGACGTTGCTCCTTGGTCAGGTTCCCTCGAAATCCCTATAGATGGCCCTTTGACTTACCAGAAGCAGTAGGCCTACTGCGTCTGGGACGTTCCTTCTTGGTCTAATTCCCTCGAGTTCCCTCTAGGTGGTTTTTCACAACTTTTTAAAGTTGTGAAAAAAATCTCTCTAGCTCCGCAGGGACTGGAACTCCAGATCTTTCAGATTTACGATCTGATGCTTTAACCAATTAAGCTACGGAGAAACAAGAAAATTTTTTTCACAACTCCTACAAGTTGAATGTCGACGTCATTCAATGTACTTGCAAGATATTCCAACATGAAAGCGATTTTATTAATTGATGTTATGTTTTTTTGATCAGTGAATTACAATAAATAATATGATGTTAATGTTTTTTGCCTGCATGGTCGACAATCAATATTTTTTTGAAACTTCATTATTAAGGTTCTGAAAGACAACTTTTTAAGGTTGTGAAAAATATCTCTCTAGCTCTGCTGGGATTCGAGCTCCAGATCTTCCAGATTTCCGGTCTGATGCTCTAACCAATTAATCTACGGAGAGACGACAAAATTTTCTTCACAACTCTTACAAGTTGAATGTCGACGTCATTCAATGTACTTGCAAGATATTTCAAAATGAGAGTGATTTTATTGAATGATGTTATGTTGTTTTGACCAGAGAATTATAGTAAATAATTTGATGTTAATGTTTTTGCCTACATGGTCGATAATCAATATTTTTTTAATTATTTAAGTTGTAAAACCCAACTTTTTAAACGAATGTATTGTTTATCAAAGTTTTGAAACACAACTTTTCAAAGTTGTGAAAAAATCTCTCTAAAATCTTAAAGACCTGGAGTACGATTCCCAGCAGAGCCAGAGAGATTTTTTTCACAACCTTAAAAAGTTGTGTTTCATAACTTTGATAAACAATATTCAAAAGAATATTGATTATCGACCATGCAGAAATTAAATACTACCATCATATTATTTAAAAAGGGCATGAAAGCCAAACTTTGAAATTCCAAAAGGGTATAAGCGCCCACATTTAGCAAATCAAAAGGGCATTCGCTCCAATATTTGGTACAGAAAAGGGCATAAGCGCCAAATTTTGACATTCGAAAAGGGCATGAGCACAAACGTTTGTTAAAGCAAGAGGGCATAAGCGCCAATGTTTGAAACTGGAGGAGGGCATAAACGCCAAAATTTGACACAGAAAAAGGGCATAAGCGCCATAATTCGAAATTCCAAAAGGGAATAATCGCCAATATTTAGCAAAGGAAAAGGATATAAGCGCCGCTATTTGTCGCAGCAAAAGGACATAATCGCCAAAGTTTGAAACTTCTAAAGGGCATAAGCGCCAACATTTTGCAAACCAAAAGGGCATAAGCGCCAAAGTCTGCAAGTTCAAAAGCGCAGAAGTGCCATAATTTGAAATTCCAAAAGGGAATAAACGCCAACATTTGGCAAAGCGAAAAGACATAAGCGATAGAAGAAGGGCATAACCGCCAAAATTTGATAAAGCAAAAGGGCAAAAGCGGCAATATCCGGCATAGCAAAAGGGTATAAGCGCCAAAGTTTGAAATTCCAGAAGGATATAAGCGCCAATATTTGGCAAAGCAAAGGAGAATAAGCGCCAACATTGGGCAAAGAAAAAGGGCATAAGCACCAAAGTTAGAAATTCCAAAAGGGTATAAGCGCCAACATTTATCAAACCAAAAGGGGAGAAGCGCCAACATTTAGCATAGTAAAAGGGCATAAGGCCCAACATTTGGCTAAGTAAGAGGACATAAGCCCGAAAGTTTAAATTCCAAAATGCCAT
>CAKNWT010189031.1:0-10164 GCA_932066315.1 Andricus coriarius
GTACGAACGGACAGTAAGAGAGAATTCAATTGCAAAAAAGAACAAAAACTGTATATTAAGTCTTCCAAGCTGCATTCTAAGATTCTTCATATTAAAAAATTATAATATTTGAAATGGAAAGCATTTGCACTAAAAGGTTTAATAACTAGGTATTGTAAACTGAATGATTTCATAACTTACAAAATTAACAAATTTGAAATATTTCAAGTGATTGGATAGATTTTTCCTCGAAAAATTTGTAAAATTTCCCGTCAAAAATAATTTCACTCTCATAAAGCATAAAGACCGAACGTGAACTCGCAGATCCGACAGAATCGCGTGTCTTTATTTTTTTATTGGCCGTTTTAAGAATTGTTGCTGACACGATATACTTCAAAACAAGTTCTGATTGTTTCGCGGTTGGTTATTGGACATTCCACGGTTTCTGCAGCGGTCAGTTCTTTAACCTCCTCACTGTACATGTTTATTTTTGCCCGTTTTGACCCAGTACTCGCATCATCAACTTTATACATTGCACGTAAAATCACGTTTCCACCTGGCTTTTTAGACAATATCGCAAAGACGTCACCATTTGACGTTGACAATACAATTTGTGGTTCGGTTGGCATAGGGCAGAGGACATGATTTTTCGTTTTTAATCGAATCGGTTTATCGACAGGAAAAGTGTAGTTTTGAAGTTCGAATATCTGAGTGGGATGGTTGTAGGGCTTAAGTCTAATAAGTCGAAGCTCTTCAAGTTCAAATCCAAGTACTTTATGAAAAGATGGCGTGGCATGAGGAGATCTGGACCTTTCACGAAGAGAAGGGTCAGCAGAAAGATGGGACCTAGCAGAGGAACGACGCGTGGCGGGAGGAAGAGACCTTCCAGGAGAATGTCTCTCAGGAGAAGAAGCAAAAGGTACCTGACGAGGAAAACTAGGATCAGCTTCATCACCGGGCGAAAACTTCGTTTGTGAACCTAATTCTGCAACAAAAAATGAGTTGTAAACGAGGTTGTAATTCAGGAGCCGCCTATAAATTATTATCGCTAAACGGGTTTCGCCAAAAAATTGATTTTAATTAAACAATTTTTTTACTTTATCTCGCCGTAATTCAGCCAATCAAGTTCATGGAAAATCGCTTTTTCGTTCAACATGCAACAATTTGGTTGAAAATTCATCTATTTTGGTTGAGCATTTAACCGGCAGCCATGGTAAACCCATAAAATCATGTTTTTTTGCGTTTATTTCAGTGAATATTAGAAATTTATCAAAAATCTTTTTATAAAATTTGTAGATCTTTAAAACCATATATTTTATGTAAAATACATTTCTACTCTGCGACTGATTGTTTTTCGAGAAAAGCGACGATAAATATGAAAAATATCAGAAATACAGCACAACTGCAACTTCTATTTAAAACTTTTTTCGTTCAGACCATATTCATCCAAAAACAGTGACATATTGTCACGAGAAATATTGGGAAATGAAAGAGGGTAGGGGTATTATTTCTGTCACTAGTCACAGTAATGCCTCCCCCACTAGAAGTTGGAAGGGGTAAGCTGTGTGACCTAATTTATTTCTGTGATCAGTCACAGGAGTGACTTCCACCCCTAAAATGTTGGAAGGGGGGGGGTGACCTAGATTAGGTTGGAAAGGAGAAGGTATATGACCTACATTATTGCCCTGGCTAGTCAAAGGGGTGACTTCCCGTTGGAAAATGGTAAGTGTTTGACCAACATTATTTCTGTAACTAGTTACAGGGGTGCCTTCCCGCCCCCACAAGAGGTGGAGAATAGCTATTTATTCCGTTGCCTCTAACAATGAAGTGGGTCACTGAAATAGGGTCTGTCGTCTGATTGTTTGTGTCGCTACTGAATTACCCCGTTATAGTGAATTTAGATCAGATTGTGCGCAAAAAGTATAGATTTTTAAGTTGATCTAGAATTCACGTCTTATTTATTCAAATTACACGTTCGTTCCGCAATGCTCATCTGAACAAGGCCCATTAGTGTCCAAGGTCTTATGCTTTAGGCGTCATTTACTCCAGGCCTGCCCAGGTTAGGGAAAAAGACTCATTCGCCAGATGGGATTTTAAGACCACCACCAACATCTAAGAAAATTAATTAAATTGTTTGTATGCAGAAATATTATTAAAAAATAATCGTACACAAGACTTTATATTTGTTTGTGTTCACATAACGTAAAGCACGGCTGTATTCTCTTAGGGTGCGAATTCGAAAAGTAAGATCATTTTCCAAATTATGCAATTTTTGTTTCTAAGATATCCGTAAGTTTCAATCTAAATTTTTTCTATATCTTTTTTTTTCTAAAGAAAACCGTGTATATAACCTAATTATCGAGCGCGAAACGCCAGTTTCGCAAGGCGAATGTAATCGTAAATCATATTTTTTCGATTTCAGTTACAAAATTTATGATATTCGAACACATATAGTCGTAATGCATGCATTGAGCGTGCGAAAATTCTACAAAGTAAAAATGTATAAATTTTGCTTTTGGCATCTTATTTCGGGGAAAACATGATATGCAGCTTTGCAATAGAGGGGGTGCAAGCCATTACTAATTTGTACTCTTTCAGAACGATTACTAAGATAAGATTCAACCTATTTAACAACCATATTTGAGAGGTGAAGCGATTTGAGCCTAGACAATAACAGATGATGTTAACTGTATCAAACCCCTTAGAAAACTTAAAAAGAACGACAACCGTTATTTCCCTTCTATCAATTATGAGTTTAAGGACAGAAGTTACTTTAAGTGAAGCCTTTCATGAAACTCAGATTGCATAAGGTCCATCAAATTGTTGGTTTCAATGTGTTTAGTAAGTTGCTGATATCCGATGCGTCCGAAAGTTTTAGGCAAAGAATATAGGATAAATATAGGACGGAATTCTTTGTGAGAGGTAGGGTTAGATATTTTAGGAACAGGGTGAATAATTGCCTCTTTCCAGGCATCACGAAATCTTCCCACCTACAGAGATAAATTGTAGATGTGTTGATTATTACTATGGGAATATCAATATAATAAACTAGAGTCTTAACAAATTTGTTGTTGTAATTATTTAAAACTTCTAACTTTAATTGCTGCTTTATGAAAATAAACTTTGGAATTGTTTCATTAAAATTGCTAGGATGGTTTTTGGGGGTGATCCAAAATCATTATGGAATTCTAAACATAACCTTGAGTTTTTTCCAGGTAACCTGCGTGACTTTTAGTGATTCTGAAATTTAATTACTGTTTTACATAGATAAATAGTGGGATTGTTTTGTTAATAGTGCTAGGTGCTTAAATTGTCTTGTAATATTAAAAAAGATATTTGAATTTAAATATTTTGTTAGTCATTGAACATGGTATTGGTGAATGTGAATAAAAATCTTGTATTTTTAAATTTTTTAATAAGAAAGCATTATTTTAAAAAAATGCGTACTGTGCTGCATGCGCCACTTTCTCACATCATATCAATATTCAACAACGATTTTTGTGAAAGGATTGAGATACCTGCTCGTATAAATAGGAAAATTTAATTCTAAGAATATCAAAGACAATATAAATCATTATACTTCTTTTTTTGAAAAATGGACCGCAACAACGATCAGATTATCTATCCCGGAATAATTCATATTTTAAAAAAAATTAACATTATTTAAAGATTTCGGATTCGCTTAGTATTAATGAATAATGGAATGTAAGTGATGTGTAAACTCTATTGCATATACATAAAATATACTTATTTTATGAAAGTCCACGTCTAGTGGTACTCAAAAAATATTTTTGTGCCCTTCTGAAAATAACACATAACGTAGGAAGTTGAAAAACCAAATTCAAGATTTTCTCCAATTTTCTACCGGAACTTTAACCTTTAGCACGACCTGGAGAAAATTTGTTCAAAAACCTCAAAATTATATACATAGAGCCTGAAATCTGATCTTTAATTTAAGCTAAGACAACTTGAAAAATCTTTATGGGTACCGGAGGTATGATTAAAAATGTTCAATCGTATCAGAGCTTAATTGTAGGGTAATTGCGTCAATTGTAAGTAATTGAGCTCAGATACGATTGAACCCTTTTAATCATACCTTGGGTACCCATGAAGATTATTTAGGTTTACTTGTCTCAAATTAAAGATAAGATTTCTGGCTCTAGGTCGTATTAGTTTCAAAGTTTTTGAAAAAATTTCCCTATCTCTTTTTTTCACCGAAATATCGTGGTTCGAAGTTAGCGGTGATTTTTAATAGCGCTCATAGGAGTCGTGCGCACAATTTCCGACGGTAGTCTATACTAGTATATTTACCAATAGAATTGAGGATAATGGGTAAAGATAAGACCAGATTCCAGACAATCTTCATCTTTTTTAGTTAAAGAGGACGCTGATTAATGTATTATTGAGGAATTTCAATTAAAACGTATCTAATGAATATTCGACTGCCTTATTTGCTTATATAATCTATACTAAAGTCCTTATCTCACTATATCCATCAAGGTTTTCCTTCCGAGATATTTACATTTGATAAAATTTAATTTCAAGAAAAAAAATGTTCTTACAAATTTAATTAAAACTGATCTCACCATTTATGAAATAATTCACGTTTCAGAAAAAACTGATGATAAAAAATAAATTAATGTACTATATATTTTATATTTTATGTATTGTATTTGATCTAATGGCTTAGAAAATACTCACAGAAAAAGAAATTATCTTGAGGCAAAAGCATCGTTTTCTAACTTTGATTTTTAATTATTACTGCTTATTGTCTTAATATTAAGTTGTTTCTATCATACGTAAGATATTGAAGGTCTACCATGTTGAATTATTATTATAAATATTATTATCATCTAAACTATTCTCGATTACTAAATTATTCTCAATCTAAGCTTCTGAGCATACACTGCCAAAAAGATGCTGAAATTTTAAATGATATGATTTAATTCACACCAGATTTCAAGATTTCTAATGTTTTGAGAGTTTTTAACAGATTACAAGGAATTTTTAAGAATTTTATGTTTTTAAAATAAAGATCTTTTCCTCCTCGTTGCCAAAAATTTCGGCATATTGGCCTTTATAGCCCATTGTGAAGATCGTCTGTCAAGTTTTCCTTTTCTAATGCCTTCTTCTAAAGCATAGGCTGTTGTACAACGTTAAAACTTTCAATATATTAACTATGGATACTTATTGATGATATTCTGTAATTGGAAAGGCGAAAAATACTGTCCGCAAATAATTTATTATGATTAAAAAATAATGCAACTTACTTTGCTCTCAGGCTTACGATCTAAAGAGAGCAGTATGTCTAATTTGACATTTTGCGCAAGGCCTGTTTTTTGCCCCACTATCCACGGAGTGCATGGTGACCTCTAGCGTAAAGTCCGTGCGGCTGACCCACTGAGGCTCCTGCATGATTAATATTAATAATATTAATATTATTTGCCGGTAAAAGTCGTTGTTTAGAAATTCCATAGATGTTTTGCTTGCGCATTCGTCATAATTCGCCTAAGCAGCATTCATCCTGGGGAGCCCATTTAGAGTGATCCAACATTTATACGGGAGAACCCATTCACAGGAATCCAACTTTCTGACAATCATTAGTTCCAGTACCAGCGACTGAGACCAACGATTCAAAATATTTTTTAATGTAACGAATGGCGAAAGGCACACACAGCGTCACAAGCGCACATGGACACATTGTAACAAAGTTACAAGCATCCCACAACCGTACGAGCCTGTGGGCCTAGGACCAGGAGTGGGGAGAGTATCACTTCCTGATTCGCATACCCAAATCCTGATCCTGAAGCGTCAGTCTTGTGCTCCCTGCACTATCGTCTTGTGCGGCCTGCCGGAACGCTTGGGTTTGTTCTCGAACCCCTCAGTACTCACAACGACGCCCCATCGCCACAGGACGGTACCGTCACCTCGACAATACACGACAACCTGGACTTCACAGCCCGAGTTCACGAGCTTTTGTACTCGATCTTGGCTTCATCGCCCGGTCATAGCGAATTTCGAGCTCCCAATTCTTCCAAGATTTGTACGCACCTCGCATGAACGGTGTCAGTGGAGGAGATCACAACTGGGTTGATGGTGACCTTCTTCACCCTCCACAAGAACAGGATCTCCCGCTTCACCTCCAAATATTTCTGGATCTTCTCAGTGTATCGAAACCAAATGTCATTGTTCAGGGCAACGCTTATGTCTATTGTCCGCACATGTTGAGCACCTCTATCTAACCAGAGGACATCTGAATGATTGTGTCTGACTAGGTTGTCAGTCAAAATAGTTCTATCCCAGTGAAGGAGATGGTGTTCATTCTCTAGTACTTTAACTGGGCTATATTTATAGCAAGACTCAAATCTCTCTGGTAAGCCAGTGTCCAGGGAAATTTTTTGGTGAATATTCCCGGCAACATTATAATGTAATCGCGTGTATTTTTGCGAGGAAAAATACGTACAGCCATTAATGATGCGCTCGATGTTCTCATTAGGTTCTTCACAAAGGCGCCATATGTCAATCACTGCCACCATACTGAGAATGTGTTTTTGATCATTTCTCGTCTTAATTACCCTGTCTTATGGCCATGACGAATCCTTCCGTCTTCGAAAAAGTTCTCCCCGTCCTAAGCAGAGGCTTGAATCCTCAGTAGCCACGCAGAGAAGATCTAATATTTGGGGGTGTTTTTTGGGCAGCGAGATGTAAGTCCTGTTTTTGAAATATTTTCGCAATCACGTAACCTAAGAGTCACACAATTGTCAAACATCCATAACTTACGTGGTCAGTCATGGAACAGGAGAGCAAACCAAAGAAGTATATTAGGAAAGGACAGGCAGAGGTCCTAATGGTCTTTCTTATGTTGTTCGCAATAAGGACGGACCAGGCTCATATACACCCTGATGTTATTAGAGAACCAAAACAAGACGTTTAGGTGGGCTGTTCAGTTCCGACACTGAGCTTGTAGAAACCTTTATGTCGTTCATGTACCGGAGGTTAGCGAAGTGAGAATCAGGCACTTTCGTCTCAATTTAAAACACAGAGGACATAATGTTGAGTATCCCACTTAGCGGGTTCAATTTGAAAAAAAACCATAGTGTGCAGAATGAACCACCTTGGAAGATTCCTCGTTTAATAGGCAAGGTCCGAGTATCCCTCATCACCCCACGAATGAAACATTTAATAGTTGTGCACCATGTTTGCCACGGGAGCCTCGACAACAACCCTTTTGTTCTTCAGAGAGGACGTTGTTCTCCTCGAAATATTTATAGACGAAGTTGAAACGATGAACGTGAAGCACTTATAGAGAGTCGAGGGGCAAGTTTTTGGTAGGCAATCACTAGGACTAACAGCATCTACCTTTATAGGAAGCATACGCGTTACGCCTTTTGTCATAAAAAAGGATAAGTGATCTGAGTTCTCCAAGATGGCTTGAAGGGCTCCAGCAGGGTCGGGGTGCAGGGCCTCTAGGAATTTGTAACAGAAGTTGTGCACCCCAACCACACCGTGCAACTCTGTACTTTTCTAGACAGATCCACTTCGTGCCCAGTTGACTTGACCTACCAGTACCCCAGATGCTGGAACAATATCCGGCTATTTCCTCCGTCCCAGGTTTTTTAGAATAATTTTCAGCCTTCTTTTCGCCATTTGCAAATGAGCGATACAAACATGTTTTTTCTACTAAAAAGGTCCTATTGTCATCTCCATTCATTTTATTTCGACATAAAGTCCTACGTCATTTCCAACGGGAAATTCCACGTTAGTATATTTCTCAAACAAATAGATGAATTTCGTACCAAACTAGTTAAAATTTGCAATAACAAAGTTTCTTTCTTTTTAACCCAAAATACGAATTTTCAACAGAAAAGATCATTTTAAATAAAGAACAGTTGAGTTCATAGAAAAAAGACAAATTTTTCATAAAATAATTGCATTTAAAATCCAAAACATGAATATTTAACAAAACTAATGAATCTATAGCCAAAAAGTTAATTTTGAACAAGGTAATTGAACTTTTAACCATGTAGTTCAATTTTCAATTACTAAAATGAATTCTTAAAAAATGATGTGATATTTAAACATACAAAAATTTTAATTTCTAATGAAAAAGAGTGGAATTGATGTAAGTTTTTTTATGGCTGGAATCGGCAAAACAATTTCCTTTAAAGAAAACATTTTTTAAACAAATAAATATATTGGCATTATTATTCACTTATTTTAAAAATTGTCAACAGTAGAGTTCTGGGTATGGTTTTTCTTGAAAAAATCAGCCATGATTTGATAAAACTAATAATTTTTTCAAAAATCGATAAGAAGAGACAGTAAGAAAAAACCCAATTTTCGCAAATTATTGTTTGAATAATTGTTTTTCGTAAGTTTTGAACTTGATTTTTTGTTTTTGTAAAACAAAATCTTTGGTTTTTTAACCATAGATTGTGTTTTTAATTATCAAAATTTTAATGAAAAATAGAAAATTTATTTTTTGAGCAAAAATTTACAGTCTTTCATTTTAAAAAATTGTATTTCATAATACTCATATGTAAGAAAAGGTAAAAAGAGAAATTCTTTATTTGTCACAGAAAAAACTGCTCGTATAAATTTTCTTAGGGTAACTAAAATAAAATAATGATGAACAATAAAAGGTGTACTTTATTTTGCAATACATAAATACGCAGACCTGATTCAAGGTACAGAAATTATCAAAACATAGACTTAATATAATAGATTTCAACATAATATGGAAAATGTCGCATTTTTGACAAAACTTATTTGAGCGAGGAAGGCGAAACAATTGATGAGAATATATTCGTTAAAACCGCAGAAGCTTCTCGGCCATAGACTTAGTTAATAAGAAGATAAGTTATATTAATTTAAAAACGTTTTAAATGATTATTTGTTTAATTGTTATTTATATGCCAAGGTGTAAAACTTTGAAATGAAAATTAGAAAATTTTAAATCATGCAAGGCTTTCTATTTCAATCAATGCTGTTCGCAAATTGTTTCGTTTTGAATATATGATTCAAAATTTCTGATTTTAAATAAATAGTCAAATATTAATCAATATTAGAAAATATTTCTTTTTTTTTTATTAAAAAATGTCGAATTAAATGGCTTAATTAATTAATTATGGAAATAAAATATGAATTGAAATTCAATACATGCATTTTATTGTTGAACAGATCCAGAATATCGCCTTGCAAAATTTATTATTGTCCAATTTTTAGTACTCGAACTACAGTAAAATTTTCCGTCAAAAAGAAATTCAGTGTCATGTTTTTTATAAGCCGTGTAAAGAATTGTGGCTGACACGATATACTTCAAAACAATTTCTGATTGCGTTGTGGTTGGCTATTGGACAGTCTGCGGTTTCTGCGGTGGTCAGTTCCTTAACCTCCTGGCTGTACATGTTTATTTTCGCCCGTTTTGACCCAATACTCGCATCATCAGGTTTATACATTGCACGAAAAATCCCGTTTCCGCCCGGTTTTTTATCGAATATCGCAAAGACGTCACCATTGGGCGTTGACAATACAACTTGTGCTCCGGTTGGCATAGGGCAGAGGACATGATTTTTGGTTTTCAATCGAATTGGTTTATCGAGAGGAAAAGTGTAGATTTGAAGTTCGAATATCCGAGTGGGATTGTTGTAGGGTTTAAGTCTAATGAGGCTAAGCTCTTCAAGTTTAAATCCAAGTACTTTACGAAAAGATGGCCTGGCATGAGGAGATCTGGACCTTTTACGAAGAGCAGAGCCAGCAGAAAGATGAGACCCAGCAGAGGAACGTGGTCTGGCGGAAGGAAGCGACCTTCCAGGAGAATGTCTCTCAGAAGAAGAAGCAAAAGGTACCTGACGAGGAAAACTAGGATCAGCTTCATCACCAGGAAAAAGCTTCGTCTGTGAACCTAATTCTGCAACAAGAAATGAGTTGTAAATGAGCTTATGATTAAGGAGCCGCAATCCAATTTTTATCGCTTAACGGCTTTAGCCAAAAAGCTCGATTCCAATTAAACCATTTTTTTACTTCACCTCGCCGTAATTCTGCCAATCAAGTTCATGGGATGTCGAGTAAATTTAAAGAAACAATAACATTTCAGCGTGATAGTTGTTCATGAAGGTATAAATATGTTTTCTAATGAAATAATTATTGAAAATATCGCTTGATTAACAAATCATAAAGATTTTA
>CAKNWT010189053.1:0-10705 GCA_932066315.1 Andricus coriarius
AAAAAAAATAAAATCATGATATTTTAGGAGACTGCGTAGCCTAAAATACTCTCGAAGTAGAGAAAATGAGGTGATTTATTACGAAATTAGGGAAATAATAGGGGAATAAATGCTTAAAAATGCTCGTCGAGAACTGATCGAACTCGTGCAGTAACTGGACTGCTCTTCTTCTTCTTCTTTGTTTTTGGCTTTTTGAATTATTCAACAAGCCATGACATAACCACAAATTCTGGTTGTTTTCCGTAAATACACTATTAGATCCTCCACATTAAACTTCTTCCTTCGTTTAGATAGGCCACGTGAGTTTCCAGTCTTGTGATCGTTTCTGCAGAAATTCCACAGCAAATAACTAACGTGGCTAGCGAGTAAGAATTTCTAATCCCTGGTGAACGACCCCCTCACTATCTCACGCTGTTGCCGCCGCCATCTTGAGGGAAGGGAAGTGAGTCGTCTGCGCAGGAAGGCGCCAAATTCAAAATTAATCAGTATCATATTTACTGCTTTAAAATTACTAACTACATCAATAAGTACTAAATTAGAAGAGAAATTCTCACAAAATTCAAATAATCATATTACCCCCCTGAATAAAGCGACCCAGCTCATATATAGACTACTCAAAGGGACAAAATATCATGTCATTAATATCCATCTGCTCTGGAGGGACACCCGCGTCAACCCGTTCAAAGAACGCGTACAACGCCGGCCTCCCCCCAGACAAGATAGGCCACTGATTAAGGAGGTGGGAAAGATCCTTGAGCGGAGCACCACATTCGCATCCAATCGGGAGATTCCATCCCATCCTCGCGAAATGGTGACCCGTGCATATGTATCCAGTCCTAAGCCTAGTGATGAGATTGAGATGACGTCTGGGTAAACTGAGGCCGCGAAACCAAGGCCTAGGCGTTTTGATATTTACCCTCATAAAGTAGTTCCCCCTCGTACCGTCGGCTCTACCATAGGGCCAACACAGAGCGGCTCAAAATTCAAAATCGCGTTGGCAAATATCCCGCAAATCACGCATCGGAAGTCCCTTAGCAGCAATGACCGGGAATCTCGAGGCCTGCTCAGCCACTTCATCAGCTATCTCATTGCCCCTGATCCCACAATGAGCCGGAATCCAGCAGAAGCGAATGTCGAATCCCTCTCTCCTGGCGGCCGCCACTACGTTTCCCACCACGCGCGCCAGTATCGAGCCCATAGGTTCCGAGAATCTGCGGAAAAGTCGTTCCAGAGCCGAGCGTGAGTCAGTGAAGATGACCACATTCCTCTCGCCCGACTCCAAAACGAACCTAACCGCGTAGAAACGAGCGTACAGCTCCGCCCAGAGGATCGACATATGGTCCCGCAAACGCACTCCGAACCTGATTTGCATAAGGGGAATGAAGAATCCGCAGCCAACCAGCCCCAGGGACGGATCAACCGATCCATCTGTGTAAATAAATGTTGCCCCGGGGTAGCTGAAGCCCAAAAACTCTTCAAAGGGCGGGTGCGGAAACGCACATTCCCTAAAAGCCAAGCCAGATTCCAGGTAAATGGGTATCTCCGCTAGCAACTGGCTCCAAAGACCATGAAAATATCCCGGTTTTAGGGAGCAATCCATTGCTCCGGCAAATGCGGCCATAGCATCAAATGATGATATTAGATCGCACTTATGCGGGTTTATCCTGAAGGTCCTTTCCCGAGCTACCAAGGCTGAATCCTCCAATTTCCTTGCTAGGGGGCTGTTATTCAAACAGAAATTCCGGAGGATAAACCTATTTGCCAGCAGAGACCTGCGGAATGACAGGGGGGTCTGGGCAGCTTCCGAGAGGAGCACCGTGATGCGCGTCGAGCTCATGCAGCTCAAGGCCACCCTGAGAGATGCGTGATGGATGGTGTCCAGCATTCACAGGGCCGTCGTGCTGGCCCTGAAAAACAAGGGAGCACACCACTCCAAGCAAACTCTAAGCAGCCCCTTATGAACTGTGAGCAAGAGGGAGGGGAAGACGCCCCAAGAGATTCTCGCAATAACCTGTAGGATATTGACCGCTCTTGAGGCTTTAGCAACGACAGCCCTGATGTGAGGAATCCAGGAGAGCCTCCTGTTCAGCATAATGCCCAGATAATTGAGGGCAGGCTGGTATTGGATGATCGTCTCATCAATCGTGATGAAGATGTCCTGGGCCCTCAGCCTTCCTCTGGAGAAAATACAGAGTTACGATTTCGGGACTGAGATGGAAAGCCCCAGGGTCGCGAGCCTTAGTGAAAGCTCTTCTGTCGCCAATCTCAGAAGGGCGGTGGCCTCGTGTATCGAGCCCCCCGTGACGTAGATGAGCAAATCATCCGCATACATAGCAACCCTCACCCCAGCCGGAAGATGTTGTCCGAGCCTTCTGAGGGCCAAGTTGAACAAGAGGAGAGAGAGAACTCCGCCCTGTGGGACACCTACCCCGCAAACTCTCGGATTGCTCCCGTCCGATGAGAAGAAGAGGTTTCGTTTGCCTACCAAGAAATAAACAAGATTCAGTTATCTTATCGGAACCCCCAAATTCCTCATTTCATGACTCAAAGGCCCCGGCAGAACAGCATTGAACGCACCCTTCAGGTCCAACGCTAACGCGAGCGTGTTTTCGCTTCTGCCAAAACCCATCATGATGTCTGAGACAACCGAGACAACGCAGCCCATGGATGACCTGCCCCTCCTGAAGCCATACTGGAACTCCTCTGTACCAATCTCTCAAATAATTTACAAAAAGTAGACGTGAGAGAAATCGGTCGGAAGCCTTTTCTTTCCGGTTTAGGGATAAATAAAACACGGGTGTCCCTCCAGGCCTCCGGGAAAGAGGAGGCTCGGAACATCTCATTGAAGAGATTTTGCAGAAAAACCAACAACAGATCCGAGAATCCCCGTATGACTTCATACGAAAGGCCATCCATGCCAGGTGAGGACTTGACCTTACATGAAGACAGGGCCGTCATAAACTCGCCCCAAGAGAACGGCTGGTTCATAGGATCCTTCTCATCCGGATTCGCAAAAGGATCCCCGGTTTGAGCGGGAATATCTGAGCGAACCAGATCGTCCTGTAGACTCCTGATTGCTGGGGAAGCGGGGTCTGTTATAACTCCCGTGTTAGGCTCTCCAGACCGTGAGGCCAGTGCCTTGTCCAGGGATTCACAGAAGGTCTGAAAGGACTGGTGCTTAATAGCCCTCAGCTGTCTTTTGACCTCCCTGTCCACCGTCCTAAAGGCCTCCATCTCCTCGTCCGTCTAAATTGCCAAAAAGCGCTTTCTTGCCTCCCTCCTTCTGGATTGGATCACGTCACCTTCAGCGTTCCACCAGAGAGGTTGTCTCGCTCTCTCCCCACGGACCTAGTCGGTCCTGTAGGCTCCACTCGATTCCAGGGAGTCAAAAACCGCCTTTATGAAATTATCATAGGAATGCTATTCTCCCCAGTGAGGTGGGTAGTGTCATCCCCGCTACCTCCAAATCACCCACCCACGGTCCGACCATATCGAGCCGATGTATGCAATATGCATCCTTAACTAGGATCAAAGATCCCCCACCCCTACCAATCGCTCTATCACACCGAAAGGTGATATAACCCCTGATTTCAAAATTCTGATCCTGTAAGAGCCAGGTTTCCGAAACGCATAGGACATCAAGATCATTTTGGAATAAAATTGACTCCGCCTCTTCTCTTTTTCCTAACACAAAAAATTGGTCCACTAAGTGAGTATTAAACCAAGAACTAAACCACCTCTTACTTGCAATAAAGTATAGGCGTATAAACGATTGCTCTAAGGGCGGGATATCCCTACTAACACCTACTTATAAATAGCGAATTCGATTGAATTGGCTCATAACGTCAGACCAACCTTGGCCTATGGACAGAAATTACGACTAGGGAACCTGGTAATGCCTCCGAAATTCAAGTAATTACAAGAGGTATTTAAGATACTGATTAAAATGCTCATAGCTCATCAATTTTCCAACGAAACCTTAGATAGAAAGAATTATTTTGCCAAAGGTTTAGTAAATATTCGTAGGACTAAACCAATGGTTTACTCACAACTTTATTTTAATTGCTAGAGACTAATTCTTGCTTCATTAAGATGCCAAGACATGCATAGTCCTCCTAATGAACCAAAGATTTAGCATACGAATATGAGGCCCTCATCAGAGAGGCTATTCTAAAGAACTAATTATAACATTCCTGAGGATTTAGTTGAAATTTAAGGAACTTATCCAAAAATTCTAACAGCTTCCAAGAAGAAAAAGAGATCACGAAAACTTAGTAGACTGTATTAAGCTTAAAAGGTAGTTGACAGAATGAAATTACAAAAGATGTAATAGAGTTTCAAGGGGATTTAACCAAAGTTATTCTAACTTCATTGAAAATTGGGATGACTAAGCATCCAATTATTGGCGAGCTTAAACGCTAACTAAAACCTTAAAACAATCAAGAATTGAACTAGTTCTTCGGAATTAGCGAAGAAATATGGGCCTTCATAGGGGTGCCCTTTTTATAAAGTACCAAAAGGAAGATTGGCGAAGATTTGATAGAAAAATTTAAGAAACTTGACTCTTCAGTACTAACTGCCTCCAACAGAAAAGAGGAGATTACGAACAATCTACAGAGTATACTGAGCTTAAAAGATTTCAGTCAAAATAAGAGTGAAAAAGATGGAATAGATCTAACAAGGGATTAACGAAAAGTTATTTGATTTCATTATAAATTAAGAAGACTAGGAGGGCGATTCCTGGCAAGTTAAAAAAACAAAAAAAACAACAATAAGGACTAAAAGATTCGACCAAAGTATAACAACTTGCACAATTTCAAAGTAATAAGAAGCAGACTACCAAGAGTTTAGAAATGAATTTAGGAAACTAAACTAACAGTTTTTAAAAGCTTTCAGGAACTTCCGTAGCGGTTCTGGGAATTCAAGGCTAAATTCTAGAAGTTTAACAAGTACACAGATTATAAACGCTAACTAAAATCTCAACACAAACGAGAATTGGACTAGTTCTTCGGAATTGCGAAAAAAAAATGTGGGCCCTCATAAGTTTGCCCTTTTTATAAAGTACCAAAAGGAAGATTAACGAAGATTTAATAGAAAATTGAAGAAACTTGTCCCATAGTACTAACTGCTTCCAACAGGAAAGAGAGATCACGAAAAATCAACAGAGTATATTGAGCTTAACAGATTTCAGTCAAAATGAAATTGCAAAGGATGGAATAGAGCTAACAAGGGATTGAACACAAGTTATTTAACTTCATCGTAAATTGAGAAAACTAGTAGGGCAATTTCTGGCAAGTTGGTTTATCCGATTGACCGTAAATCAAGAGCCTTAATAAGAATGATTGTTTAAGCTGAAGAGTCCTCATGTCCCTTTTCCTTCAGAATTAGGCGATCTGGGGTTTCAATCAGGAATTCCTGAAGAGTGGAGTCAGTGTTGCGACTAAGGTGAAGGAGGAAGGAGGCCGCCTCTCTAAGCGGGTCTTCTCCGTCTTCCATGGGCAATGAGCAAGAGGAAGGGGTAGGGTTAATCGAGGGAGAGCATTCCTCTCTGAGAGGGCTGCGAGGGATGTGGCACGCGGGGAAGTGGGCCGGAGATCCTCGACCTCTCGGTTGATGTAGCCTCATTTCGCCCAAGGCATTGTCCGCTTCTAAGAACCCGCAGTCATTCCAAAATCTGTATTTCATTATTTCAAATTCGAAAAGGTAGATGGTGCAGAGTCTGGATGAAGACATATATCCACCCCTACAGTTAGCAGAGCGTGCTGGGGCTAGCTCATTGGGGCACTCATCCGTCCTGTGAAACTCCGCACAGAACTCGCAGGTCGGCCTGGAAGCCCTGCACCGGTCAGACCCGTGCCGAAAACGTTGGCAAGAATAACATCTTTTTGGAGGAGGAATAACCGGAGTGACATTGTAGCCGAAACTGGAGAGGAACACAAGACGGGGAACCTTTGAGCAGGCGAAGACGAATTATACCCGCTCGTCGAGGGTGTTGTCAAACCTCGTTCGGCGTCTGATGGAAAGGATTGTACTCCTGACCTCCTCCGTTGTTCGACTTACAATTTCTTGTGCGGAGTACCTAAGTGGCACACTATTTATAAATGCCTTTTAATAGATCAAGGAAGGAGGAATGGAGACCGAATATCCCTGTTCCTTTAGACCTTGCGATGTCACTAGGGTGTTTGCATCCTCCCTATGTTCACACATTATTTTGACACGATTCTGCCCTTTACGGAATATTTGTCTGGGACCGGAAATGACCGCTTTGATCCTGTCAGCCAATGCAAGAGGATCGTATTTCCCCACATTTCGCCCCCGGTTCGACACTCTGGGAAAACCAAAAATGGAGGGAAGCATTCATCGGGTATAAGGGTGAAACCACATCAGCCCTAAACCATTTAATATGACTCTCGGTGTATTCATGCACTGGAAAGTTATGACTCAAATTCCTTTTATTCGGACGATTCTTATCACCGGTATCTTGGAAACGTGAATCTGTCGGAAATACAGAAATCCCCTTTAGTGATGAATGCAGAATGGGAGATACCTGGTTCCCCTCAAAGCTTTGGTTTGAGATATCAAGGCGGCTTTCTTTGTGAGTGATAGCCTGTGGTGGAGAAGAACCAGGCCTTTTGGGGGTGCGAGGGCGAGGAGATAGACCCCGATTCCCTGAGTAATTACCACTCACATGCGAGGGAGACACCATTTCCAATTGCTTTCCATGCTGAGATCCAGGGGCCAATCCTCTAACATTCCTAGGGGATGAGTCCGAACCCCGAAAACCTGTCCTCCCGGTGAATCTGGGTGGGTTCATAGTGAAGGATGGATGGAACCTAGAGATAAATAAATTAGATCGCGTTCGTAGTATCGCGTACGCAGAGTATCCTGCCTCATAAGCTGAGTTAGATGTTAATCACGTAGTACATCTTGCCAACCTCCTTTAATCGGCACAAAGAGGAGAAAAAAAACGAAAAAAATGCGTGAAATAATAATAATAATAATGGAAAGAGAAATTGCTCCCAAACTTCGCAAAGAAACGTGACCTGTAATCCAGCGACTTGGAAGCTAGTCGTCACAACCTATACAACCAAGATCCCTAAGTAGAGCGAGCTAAGGCATGAAGTAAAGACAATACACTGAACATCTTGAACATTTAGGAGTCAGTAGGGTACTGGCAGCAGCTCAGAAGGCAGTTTTATTAAACACCTGTCGCATTGTAAGAAACTTTCTGGACAATCGTGAAGCAAGCGACTAAAAACCTATAGAGTGAAACATGGTAGCTCTAAGAAAGCATCCAGAGGCGACTGTCGTCATCTCCAACATTCACGGCCGCTGTGTAATCATAACAGTGGTGAAAGATGAACTGCAAACTACACCATGCTCCTAATTTTGTACCTAAAACATCATCGCAAATGGGTTCATACATCGTATTTCTTTAATTAATAATATTCTTATCTCATCAGTCACTTGACTTAGTCCGTGGCTATGATTGAAAACTGGGTTCTTCTTAAACCGAGAACAAGTTTGAAAAAAAAAACATGGAAAGCCGTCAAACCATGCCGGGAATCCATAAACGAGATGGGTTTAAACGTTTCTAAATACACTCAGATAGAAATAATGAATCCTTAACGCTGTGGGTTTAAACATAATGGGCAAATAATAAGCATAAGTCAAGGATTCAGCAAAATAAAAGTATAAACAAAATAAAGCAGTGGTACGGTTTTAAATTATGCACGTTTCAAGCGCAAAACAAAATAAGTGGAAATTTAGGGGACAGCAAAGAGAGAGGAAAGTTGGTGAACATATAGGAGACGGGTAGCAGGAGTCTATTTGAGTGGATTCAGAGAATATTAATTGTTTTGATGACCTCTGTGAGTGTAGACGATTTTGTTTATTGAACCAGGCAAAGCAAGCAGGCCAAATCAGGAAAAAACACAGCGAGAAGACCAAGCATAAAAGTATATATGCCGAGTTTTTACCTCAATATCTGGAGATGGATCGAAAGTGTACTAGTAGATCGTTCCTTAGTCATTCATAGTCTTTAAGAATAAGCTGAACGTAGAATAAAAATTTTGCATTCCGTTGATAAAGTATCCTTCCCGCTCTCAAATGATGAGAAATTCCCAGGATGTGAGACCACAGTTGATTCAAATCTTATTTATCACTAAAGAACCAGCGTGAAAGATGATCACGGTCCGAAATTTCATTTCACTTACTCACTCCCCTGGCGTGTTCGTAGCGCTGCGCTTGGAGGAGTGAGGTACCAGTGGCACTGGCGCGAATCGTTCGAAACGCCAAGCATTGTCGAAACGGCAATTCCGAAGAGAAGAAAACAGATTCCTGCTCCCACGCGAATATTATTTCGTAGAAATAATATTCTCGTGGCGGAAAAGATTGGTATCATAGGTGCAAAATTGAAAACATCTATGAACACTTAATTTCACTGTTAAACTACCTAACAGAAAATCGTAAGAGTAATCTTTAGTTTATCATGTGTTTATTCTGGAATATACATGACGAGAATGTTGAACAATTTTCATAAACTTATTGTTCATATTGTGTATAGAATAATCTATTTTAGTCGTCATAATTATAATTCCCGACAAGCTTTGCGCCCAAAATTTGTTCATTTCTTTTACTCATGTACATCCTAAATTTTATGCCAGCTATCCTAGGCTCCGAAAACATTTCCGCTTCTTCGTTACCAAAGCCAGGATCATTTCCACCAAGAACTTCAATTCCATACACCGTCCTTGTAACGGGAAATACATGTAGCTTAAATATACGAGCTTGCCAATAATTGATATACCATTCTGTTCTAGTAGGTCTCAGTGCATTTGCATCTTGAAAAGAAAAGAAAGTTTTTTGAAGTTTAAAAGATTAAAAATATATATGTGAAAAGAAATTTCGGGATGTAAATATGTTTGCTTTAACATCTAGGAAATAAGAATTTGGAATTTTTAAGGAAAGACCTTATTTTATCGACTTTTTACAGATCAGATTATCCCTCATCAGATTATCTAATATGAAATATAAATAATTAGAAACATGTTATGTTTACATTTTTTGAAAAAATTATCGTGAAATGAAAAAATTTTAATGAATAATTCTAATTATTTTAAAGGATATTTAAAAGTTTTAGAACATTGAAAAGATCCTGGGATGATTTAAATCTTGACAAGATTTTAAAAAATTGTGAAAAAATGTAGGTTTTTGAAGATTTCGAAAAGACTTGTGAATCTTTTTGAGAATATTGCAAAATTTCGGGAGAATAAAACAATTTTTTTAAAGATTCCTGCGAAAAATTTAACAAAAATTCATTGTGTAAGATTAATTCTTGAAGAAAATTGAAAAATATCGTAAGACATTTGAAATGTTTTATACAAATTTTGAAGAAACTCTGGAAGATTTTGAGTCAGTTTGTGGCATTTTTTAAGATATTTCAAAATTTGAGGAAAAATTTAATTTATTTTAAATGATCGAAGTACTTAGGCTTACCAAAATTAGTGATGCTACGCTCTTCGAATTTCGGTAAGCTTAGACACATCTTCAAAAGTTATTTCAAAATTCCAGAATTACAGAATATTTTAACTGTAACATTTCGGAAATTGAAAACTGTTTAGTTTTAAAGATTTATAAGTTGATCTGCAAATTCGGAATTTTCGAGTTGAAAATTCTTCAACTTTAAAAATATAAAATTACAGATTATTTAATTTTCAGACTAACATTATAAAGGTTTACAAGTATATGCATAAAATATGATTGTAAATAATATACAAAATGAGGGTTTTATACTAAACCCGTCAAAAATTAAAATTATAGAATCTACAGTTCTGCAAGTCTGATGAATTAAAATTAAAAACTCTAGAATTAAAAAACGGTTTCTGTAGCAATTCTAAAATTGTTATTATTCTGGAAAAAGGTTAAGTTTTCAATTCAAAATTTCCAAAATTGCAGAAATTTTGAATGTAGAGAATCAAAGTTACATAATTTTTTAATTTTAAACTTGCAAACCTATTATATGTGAACTGTGAAAATTAAAAATCCTTCCGTTTTAAAGATTAACAATTCAAAGTTCTCTAATTTTATATAGTTCCAATAGTGAATTCTTGAATCTTAAAAAACAGCATTGGAAGTTATTCAATTTTTAAATTTCATATTTTAATAGTATGTAATTGAATTTCATTTATTGATATTCCATTTCAAACTAAAAAATTTCCATTTAACTAAAACACCAAGTGAGTGAAAAAAATATTTTACTATTGAATTTGTAATAAGTAAATAAAACGATTGAACAAACAATAAAACGTTTGATAACAAAATTGTTTTTTCTTATAGAATGTGCTTTTTTTAAATTATAAAAACAAGACAATTCAGATAAGCTTCTTTCAGTACGAATGCATGTGGGATAATAATGCCCTATATAAGGCCCCAAATGGAAACCCACATAAATTCATAAATATGAAAACGTATAGGGAAATTCAGACACAAATGATACAGGACTCTATGATAACCTACATGGGAATCTATATGAGATCCTATATCGATTCATGTTTGTGAAAACCTGTAAATTGCTTTTACATGAAATCCCCGATAGGGTTTTAATTTTTTTTTAAATTAATTTCCCCATATAGATTCCGACGTAGGTTCCCATAGAGGTTCTGATATAATCTTCCACATAGTCTTATATCCCTTTTCGTGTTTC
>CAKNWT010189071.1:0-12163 GCA_932066315.1 Andricus coriarius
AGCCAAGGAGAATGAAAAGAAAGAGAGGTATGAAGAACTTATAAGGGAGTTGCGACGGCTATACCCGAAATATTCCATTAAGCTAATCGTCTTGATCATCGGTGCTCTTAGAGGTGCCAATGTTTCAATGGTTGATAGCCTGAAAAGCATCCCTGCGTGTGAAGAAAATGCTAAGAGACTTGCGGGGAAAATGCAGAAGTCGGTCGCCCTTGGATCGCTCCGTGTCCTCAGGGTGCACGAGACTTTTGCGGGATCATCGTATTGAATTCGTCGCAGACTGTAACCACCTATCTCACGGTCGTGAGACGTGTTTATGGCTGAAATTTTACCGCGATCTCGCTGAGAGCACTGAGAGCAACTGCCATTTAACAATTACACCGGCTCCCAGTAGAACCGCGGTATATCACACTTATGGCCACGTCTCACAACCGTGAGATACGTGGTCCCAAGGCACGATGAAATCACAATGACAGGCCTGCATAACCCTCGTGTGTCTTAAGGACACGAAGCGACCCGGGGATGACAGCACCTATTGTAAGGACAATCACTTGTACCGAATATTTTGGGTACAGTCGTTGCAGCTCCCTTTTAAGGTCTTGATAACTTTCCTCCTTTTCTTTCTCCTTGGCAGTTATGTTGTATTCGTACAAAGCCGAGAATTCAATCACGAATATAGTTCGTTTCTCGAAATCTTGGAGAACAATGTCAGGGCTCGAGTGTGGAACGGAGACTGCTGTCCGAAAGTCGTAGCTCCAGAAAATTGGGCACTTCTCGTTTTGGACAATTGACTCTATCTTGCTTTGAGCGTTCGGCAGGGCAGGGTCGCGGCCAACATCGTAAGAGCGGCAAAGATGGTAATAAAGCACTCTTAGGGCCGCATTATGTATGTAGATATACGTCGTTCCTGCATGGGTGGGACACCCGAATAGTATGTGTTCTAGGTACTCAGAGTGTGCTTGTAACGCTCTGCACCTATCGTTGGGAACTTCTTGACATAAAATGAGGTCACGGTATGCTATGGTGGAAATGACACCGTCTTGGCATGCGGAAATGAAACCCTCTGTACCTGAATTAAGCCCTGATGATCTGCGAAGAGCCAAAATTTGCTCCTTCTACAAGGACTGTTTCTCTACATTTCTGTGAGTTTCCGCGCATTTTCTTGTCCAGTAGCTGTTGGTGAAGTTTTGCAAACTCTGCTTCCTTCACATCGGCCTTTCGAAGTGAAGCATCTAGATGGGTTAATGCACTTTCCTCACTTCTGATGTTAAAATTCAGACCAAGGGTCTCGGCCGCTTGCTCCGTGGCTTTGTAAAGGAAGGCTCCTTCACCAATCATCTCGTGGTTGCTGACCATTTTTAGGAGAGGATCTCTGCCATTGGCTTCGATATAAGCTGTACTTAGCACAATTCGGTTATGAAGACACTGGAGATTCAGATATCCACGTCCGCCTTGACGGCGTGAAATGTATAATTGCCGAACTGACGAATTGATATGCAAGCTTTTAGTAGAGAGAGTAGAACCGGGACGGCTGGGATGTTAGTCGTGGATACCTTGTTTAACACGCCCAGGTATGTATAGGTCTCTGTTAGAGACCTATACCTGTTAATATGACTTGAAATATCTAAAGTTCCACTGAAATCTTTCAAAATAATTTGCAATCCCTTAAAATTCTCTAAAATTTCTTAGAATGTGTAGATACCTATTGAAATCCTGTGAGGCGCCTCGAAATCTTAAAAAATATCCTAAAATCTTGAGATATCCTAAGACAGATTTTGAAATACTTCGTAAATCCTTACAATCTTTTAAAATACTTGGTGATACCCATTAAAAAGTTTATAAAAATCGTTCAAATATCTCTGAATCCCTTAAGGCATTCTAAAATTAGTTTAAATCCATAAAATTCCTATAAAATTCCTTC
The DNA here is from genome assembly GCA_932066315.1 of Andricus coriarius. NCBI lineage: Eukaryota > Metazoa > Arthropoda > Insecta > Hymenoptera > Cynipidae > Andricus > Andricus coriarius. The sequence continues at coordinate 1,919 of CAKNWT010189071.1, forward strand.
AAATAATCGCATACGCCATGGAATCTCAAAGGATTCTTTGCTTGAATCACTTAAAAGCCTTTGTCTCTAGAAATATCTTGAAATCCCTTGACATATTTTGAAACATTTAGAAGTTTCGCAATATCCTGTAAACAATTTTGAAACATATTGAAAATTTAAAAAAAAATCGTTTAAGTCTCTCTAAATCCCTTAAAGAGTTTGAAAATTAGTTGAATTCCATGAAAATCAAATAAAGTCACTTTAAAAATCTTTAAAATCCCTTGAAATGTTTTAAAGTTCCTTGCAATCCTTGTGGAAGTACAATGAAATCCCTTGACACTTTTTGAAATACTTGTCGAAGTATTTCCTTGAAATCTGTTTAAATTCTTTAGAGTGACGTTGTTCGTTGTCACACGATAATTTCCAGATAAGATAGTAAATCTATTCCAAAGCATCATCAATCTCTCTATGCATCTCGGTATGTGTGAATGCACCTTCAAACTTTCCAAGAGACAGATGATAAGCTGTAAAGATCTTATACAGCGTGTTCAAACAAGTTATTGGCCTGTGATTCTCTGGTTTGGACAAGTTGCCTTTTTTCGGTAGGAGTATAGTGCGTTAAAAGTTTGTCATAAGGACAACCGCAGGACTTCGCCGGTTGAATCGAAAGCTCTCCGGTAATCAATCCAGGCCATCGATAGGTAGCGCTGATAGAATGCTGCGTCTTTACGGACACATCTATCGATGAGCAGGTTCTCCCGACATCCTGCTACGCCTTTCTTTGAGCCGCGTCGTTCGTACATCTCTCGCCACACAGGACCAATTGTCCGCACAATCCTATCATTTAGGATAGCTGTGAAGATCTTATACAGTGTGTTCAGACAAGTTATTGGCTTGCAATTCTTAGGGTCAGCTAAGTTGCCCCTCTTCTGCAGGAGAAATGTGCGCCCTTCCACCAACTACTCCGGAATAGGCTCTTCCGACTTTAAATATGGGGTGAAAATGCGGGCCTGATGCTGGAGGGTTGAAGGAAACTTCTTCCACCAGAAGGTCTTGATACCATCGGGCCCCGGAGCGGAATAGTTCTTCATGCCTCTTAATACGTTTTTCACCTCCCCGGTAGTGATAGGTGGGCATTTCTCCTCAGGTGTTATGAGGGCACTGCACAGCTCCTTGAAGCTATTTATATTCTTCTAATGTTCTTTAAGTGGATGCTGGACTTCGTAGACTTCACTCCAAGAAGCCTCGACCTCCACTGGTTTGGGCGGGTGGGCGACAGTTACTGGAGGGTCCTGGAAGAGTCGAGGTGGGTCAGACGAAAACTGTTAATTTTATCTGACCCACGTCTCTCACCGCTCTAGACTTCTCCTAGCGTTAGATAGTACTCATATTCTGTCAACAATATGCTGCCTGATGGTCAGTAGCTTTGACTTGCTAAGCGTGTGATGACAGATCCTCAATTCGCGCGCGAACTGTCGAACCTTGGCAGTGAAAGTCCTGCAGATGTTATGTAGTCAATGACACACTGAATGTTGGTTTTGTTTTACTTTTTGCATCTGCCAAAGCTGTCGCCCCATTATACACACTACAATTGATAGTCTAGAGGTCAGATTCTTCAGATGAATCTCCACGAAGCTCGTCATCCAGTTCAGCCAGATCTTTGGGATTGAGAGAAACCTGAATGTTAATGTTTCTTCAGGTCTTGAAGCATCGCTCTTCCTCTGTTGGATGCCTGCTCGCGGTTGGTCTCAGTGTCTCCTCTCTTTCTCTGTTGACGGATTGTTCTGGCTGCGGTTGAGTAGGTGCTCCGCTTATATAACCCCTTTTTCGGAGTTCCTTGGCACGATTTCGCAGACCATACAACCATTTAACCATGTCGCCTTTCCGTTCAGTGGCCATACTGGTATCATAGCACTCCAGCAGATCGTCCCTGAGTCGATCCGTCCACTTTAAAGTAATGAGATTCTGCCCTTGCATGACATTCACTCCGTCTTGTTTGGCTCCCCCAACTCGAGGATACTCGGCATTATTGTCCGACCTATTGTCGGGAGCCTTGCGCGTTCGACTGTTTTGAACCGCATTTACTACAACTATGTTTGGTGCTATCATTGTTGTTCCCACGAGCAGCTAGGGAAGAGGGTTCGTCCATCCTTGTAGAGACCCGCGTGCAAGGATAAGGCTGCATACTCTGAGAGGTCGCACGGTTTCTCAGAGTCACCGTTAGAAACACCTCACCCAGGTGCCATTCAGCTTTCGCCACGGTTTTCACGCCTTCGCTTGGGGGTTAATTCCTTCGGGACCACCCCTGGACAATTGTCCGCGACTGCGTATTAATTAGTGTATTCATATTCAGCAGAAGCCCTTGGTACAGGACCCTTTATCCGCTAACCGAGGACGCGTTCGGTAGCTTTGTCATAGGCCCTTCGGTTCGACTCCAGAGGAATCATAATATGTCTAATATTATTTTACAACAATAGAACAACAACCCAAGCTCACTGGCATTTTCGAAAAGCCCTGAACTAAGAGGACAGGGGATTAGACCATACAATTATCGATACTTGCATGCAAGTATTTATTATTTACACATTCCGGAATTGTTTAATTGAGTAAGTTCCCTCTAATTTATTCAATTAATAAATCCTCGCATGTTACATTAACACTTAACTTTATATGTAAATTGGATTGCCGTCATAAATTTTTGTATTTTATAAATTGAAAGAAATATTATTCTTAAAATAGTTTTTTTTAGTTATAACATGTATATGAGTACATAAATTTTAATTGAATAAATGAAATTTTAAAAATTTAAGAGAAATGAAAAATATGAAAAAATGCATTAAATTCAGTAAGTTTGAAATGAGTGTAGCAAAATTCTAGGAAATTTAAAAGAATTTGTTGAAGTGTCGACTTCAAGATGAATTAAACAAACACTAAAAAGAAATTTTAAAAAATACAGTGAATTTTGTAGAATTAACTGAATTTTGAAGAATTCGCGTAAATTAAAATACAAATCCCGAAAATTCTGCAGAATTCAAAAGAATTCATACGAATTCAAGGTGAATTCAAAGTGAAATCTCGTGAAACTCTATTAAATCTGCCGATACTTCTTAAATTCCTTGACATTTATTCAAAAACCTTAATAGCTTTTAAAATCATCCAAACAAAGAGAAATCCTAGGAAATCTTATAAAATCCATTGTAATCTTTTAAAATATCATGAAATAATACATTAATAAAAAAAATTTCATATTAATTCAATATTTCAATTATAAATTACTTTTTGAAATTCCCTAAAATATATCAAATTCTTTGAAACTCTTGAAAGCACTTGAAACTTTGTAAAGTTCTTGAAAATCCCTTGAAATGTTAAAAACACCCTTAGATATTTCAAATCCTTTAAAATCTTTTGAAATGCCTCGAAATGTATTGAAGCTCTTAGAAATTCCTTTTGTTTTTAAAAATACCTCAATATTTCAAATTCTTTGAGTTAATTAAAAATTACTTGGAATCTTGTAAGATATCCTAAAATCTTTCAAATTCTTTGAAATCTTCGATAATGCCTTAAAATATTTGAAAATATTTTTGAAATCATACGAAATCCATGCATTCGGATTAATAAATCCTTAGAAATCTATTGAAATATTATAATATCCCTTGAAACTACATGAAATCTGATGATACGACCTGAAATCCTGGAAAATTTATCAAAATACCTTGTGAGCTTTCAAAATTCCTCAAAATCATTGAAATCCACGGAAATCTTATAAAATCACTTAGGATTTTTCGAGCTATCATAATAGGCCCTACAAAATAGTGACATATTATCAAAAATTCCAGGAAACTTTTTAATAGCCCCATGCCAATTTTGAAAATGCCTTGGATTCTTTTAAATTACTCTACAATATTTTAATTCCTCTGAAATCAAATAAATTACTGAGATCAAATGAAAAATCCTTGAAATCTTAAAGCAAACTCTAAAAGTTTTCAAATCCTCTATTTTTTTTTAAATTCCTTCAAATCGTTGAAATCTATTGAAAATACCTTGGATTCTTTTGAAATACTCTAAAATATTCATAATCTTTCAACATTTCTCCAAATTATTGAAATAAATACAAAATTCCTTGAAATATTTCAAAATTTCCTGATACATTTAAGGCTATTTAAAATCTTTTAGAATTCCTTGAAATTATTGACATCTCTTTAAAATGCCTTGGATTCTTTTAAAATACACTTAAATCTTATTACGTCCTTAAGGGAACAAACTTACCTGGTTAATAATAATTAATTAAAAAGGCTTTCTCGTTTTTGAACGAAATCTAGGACTTCGAAATAGGGATGAGAATAACTTCCGAAGGTTCAGATAACCACACAATAATCTACAATTTAATCGGAATACAATTGTATATATAATATTTGAGTTTGTTAAATATAGGAAATTATAAAGTTAAAGAGAGGTAGCTGATTCGAATTAAAAAAAAAGGATTATGTTTTCTAAATTTAGTTTAATTTTATTTGTTGTAAATGCTTTTAAATTTTTAGTTGCACTGGAGACTCTTACGTAGCGAAGGTCCTCATCCAGATTTCCACCTAAAAATAAAGATAGACCTTAATGATGAGTTTTTAAAGAAATTGAAGTATTATGAGTTATTAACTCATTGAGTTAAAGTTACCTCATGTATATTCCGATTGTTCAGTTTTGAAACTGGGCGAGTAACTATTTTGAGGATTCACTGTATAATTTGAAGATTCCTTGACAAACTGGTTTTCTGAATTGGTTGAATGCTCTTCTGGTGCACTGGAAAGATACTGGTACTGGTCTAGGTGTTTATTGGTTTAGTACAGCTGACGTTGATTGTCCTTCCGGTGGTTTACTGTTGCGAAGGTTTGACAACGAGGATTTATCAAATGAGTCTATTCGTAAGCAGGTAGGTTCAGGTCCCTGCTGGTACTCAAGGGTAATGATGCTTGGCAATGGAATTGTCAAAAGAATCTTTTGGGTTTAGTTTCACTTATTTAAAGGGATTTGAAATTTAAAATCGACTTCAGTTCGATTGATATTTCCGAAGCACAACACTGATTGTTCTAATTCTGATTTTGGGTTTATATACATCAGTAAACATTTCAAGTCCTTCAAAATCTCTTGAAATTATTTAAATCTCTTGAAATTGCCTTATATTCTTCCAAAAAAAAACCTATAATATTTACAATCCTTTGAAATTTCTTCAAATTATTAAATAAAATACAAATTTCCTTCGGTTCTTTAAAAATTTCTCAAAATCTTTCAAGTTCTTTGCAATCTTTAAAATAACTTGAAACTTCTCAAAGCTTACGAAAGTAACTCAGAATCATTGAAAATCATCTGATATCAGTTAAATTACTGAAACCAATTGAAAATTCCCATGAATCTTTTAAAATACTCTAAAAGTTTTCAAATCCTTAAATTTTCTTTTAAATTCCTTAAAATATTGTAAAGCTTTCAAAAGTATAGAGTAGTATTAGTCATGTTTGTAAGAATACAGTCAACTTTCTTTTATTCTACAGTTCGCTTATTCTACACCCCCTATACACGCTTATTCTAATTTGCGCAGATTCGTAATCTCCCACCACGGTCCCTGTACGGGCTGTACGGCCACGCCCGCATCAGTGGGTGACCAATTGAAAAAAAGAGGCCCGAAGAGCGGGAAGCCTTGAATTGAGTATTTTTTCACGACGTCATGTGAATACGTCTCACGACGTTTCCGAGAAAATATTATAAACGTAAAAGTCATAAATGTACAAATAGTAATATGTCTGAAGTGTAGAATCTATTTTCTCAGTTATGTTCTATTCTTTTGTCGATTCACGACCTTTCATTTTCACGAAATAAAATATAATATATCCTAAATGTCAGGTGAGTCGTACTCTAACCTCAAATTTCGGACAGTTGCTTGTATTTCGTGAAACTGAAAGGTCTTCAACCGATAAAAGGACGAAGAAACAGAATTGCGCAAATGCATTCTACACTTGAAAAGATTACTATGCAGACCTTTATAACTTACCTTCACGTTTCGGAGATTTTCTCCAAAAAGTCGTATGCAGTTGCAGTACCATGTACGAACCTTCCTGACGGCTGGAATTTCCATTTATCGACGTCATGCCACAAAACTCACTATTCCGCGAAATATTTGCGTCGTTTTTTGATTCTATATTTTGATTAATTTTTAGTTGGCAAATTGTCGTACGGCAACAAAAACACTAACGCTAACAAAGACTAGCGGACCGCGACCTTTTCAACTGCGCAACAAGCCGGATATCCACCCGCCTGAACCATTTCCATAATATTACGTAATATATGTACTCGACAGAGTACTCACGCACTCGGCCCTTCCGAGGCGAGAGTCGTAACCGTCTCTTGCCCTACGCGCTGAGAAACTGTGTGGGCCAGTAGTTCTAGGAATGTTGAGAGTATTAATTTGTATTATTGTTGATTTTAAATCTCTCGCGCTTTTCAGTTGAAAAAGTTGTATGCATTCGACCCATCGATATAAGAACGGGGCAGCCAATGAGCGTCGTTGATAAAAATAGACTGCCGAATCGCGGTAGAGGTGGGGACCCCTCCAGTCTTAGAATAACCGAACGCAAACGTTTCAAGGCCAGTAGAATAAAAGAAAGTTCACTGTACATGTAATGGTTATGTAAAGACTCTAAAACCCGTAAAAGGGAAAGAGTATAAACCAAATAAAGAAAGGTAAATTTTTGGAAATCCGTCAATATTGTGAAAGATTGAAAAAATCACCCCTCTTCATTTCATTAAAAGGTTTTTACCTGCCGTAACATCAACTCTTTTGCGAATTGGTCAAGTAATTATTTCGTCTTGCTTCCATGCTGTAGTTACGTTTCTAAGGTTTGGATCAAGCATTGTGTGGTAAGGTGCTTGATTAAGCATGACTAGAGATTTTTCTGGTAAAGATTGTTACAACGTGCCGGAACCACTGTTAAAAATATTTTATATTTATTTAATTATGATAGTCCGCTGATCCTTTCTTCCAGTGAAATACTTCATATATGTAAGTCTCTACGAAGCCATGTTTGGTCCCTATGTGTAGAAGTACCAATCGTTTGCCAGCAACTAAAGGAATTACGAATTCTTCTCGATAGGTTCCATTTTTCTTAACCCCGGAACGATACATATAAAAATTTCCTAAATGTTCTTCTAAAATACATTCCGCAAGATTTTGAGAGAACCTGCTCATCGATACATGCGTCTTCACAGACGCAGCATCCTACCAGCGCTGCCTATCGATGGCCTGGATTGACTGCCGGAAAGCTTTCGATACAACCTCCCATAGACTAATCATCTGTCTGTTGGACAGTTTGAAGGTTCATCCACCTATCGTAAGGTGCACAGAGAGATTGATTCCGCTTTGGAAAACCAGATTTAATATTATCTAATCTGGAAAATATCGTGTGACAACTAACAACATCTTTCGCACTGCGTTATTCCCAAGGGTACTTTTACGATAAAAATAAAGAGCAACTAGATGTAGCTACTAGACTTGAGATTGACGAAGGATACAGATACAGACGTCTTATCCGACAGATTTGGTTCTCTGAACTGTAGGCGAGGAACAAAGTATCTGGAACGTACATGCTTGCCTTCCGGATAGTACTCTATTCATTTGCAGTGGTTCCATGGACGAAGGACGAGTGGGCAAAGGAGCGTTTCTGTATAAAGCAGCGGTGGAGGCTGCTGAAACACTTGGCCTTGACTTCAATATCAGAGTTAAGCAGAATGCATCAAACATTACCCATCTGGCGTACTCACTCCTAAAGGCCCGGATTAAGAAAGCACATGAGAAAAACTTCCGCGAACAGCTCCTGGACAAGACGGTGCACGTCATCTTCCACAGAAATGTAAGGGATCAGTCGATGTCGTATGAGCTAAAGTTTGCTTTCCTGAAATCACCCGAATTGAAGTCGGGCACGGAGGGTTTCATTTTGGCGTGTCAGGACTGTGTCATTTCAATTTTGCATACCGTCGTCACATTTTGTGCTAGGACCTTCCCGATGATAGCTGAAGAGCGTGTCAGGCATACCCCGAAAACCTAGGACACATACTATCTAGTTGTCCAACTTATGCGGAAACGAGGTACATTCAAAGGCGCAATGCGGCACTAACAGTGCCGAAGAGTGTCAAAAATGAGAAGTGCAGCATATAATGGTACCTGATATTCTCGACAATTGTTTCTGTCGCGCAATCTAGTCCTGACATAATTATTCTTGACTTGGAGAAACGAAGCATGTTCGTTATCGAATTTTCGGCACAGCTGATTCGGTTAAGCTGATCGTCCTAATCATCGGTGCTCTGGTAGGTGCCAAGGTTTTACTGGTTAATAGCCTGAAAAGCATCCCTGCGTGTCAACGAAATGCTAAGACACTTGCTGGCAAAATGCATAAGGCGGTCGTCCTTGGGTCGCTCCGTGTTCTCAGGGTGCACGAGGCTTTTGCTGGATCGTCGTATTGAGTCCATCGCATAGTCTAGGCAATTTGCGAAATGGAGACTTTTTCATATACTTAACTTGGTCTCTGTTCGGCATTATATATAAAGTGGTTGTCACAAGTTCACTCACTACTTCGCGTATACACCCACGTGGACACGAGCTTGCCTCGAGGCGAACGACCGATAGGTGTCGGTTAGCTGTACAGCCCCTGCAAAAAAGATTTAATGTGAACCGATTGACTTCAATTACGAAATTAAATCGTCTATCGACAATTCTGGTGAAACGCAATTCAATTCGAACATGGTGAATTGTATTCAATGACCAGTTGCTAAATTGCAATTAAAAAAATTCGCTTGTGAATTGAGTTAGACGTCTGCAATTGCAGTGTATTTCAAATATTCAACTGAACTAGTACATCGCTCTTTTGCAGTATATTGCTTGGCATGTCTGTAGAGCAGTCTATTGAAGTCAATTGACGACTTTCAATTTAAAGCGAATTTTTTAAATAGTTCCTAATTGGAAATTATTTTAAAAGATAGAATTGATTCATTTTGCCTGGAAATAGCAAAATTTTAATGATTTTTGCGAGGGTTTGTCATCTCGACCGATTGGGTGTACACCTACTTCTGACTTCAAGATACTTCAGGATGTTTCAATGACTTCAGAAGATTTCACTTACTTCAGCAGATTTCAAGTGACTTCAGGAGAATTCAAGTGACTTTAGGAGAATTCAAGTGACTTCATGTGAATTCACGTGACTTCAAGTGATTTCATGCGAAATGAAATGACTTCAGATATTTCAAGAGATTTCAAGTAACTTCAAATGAATTCAGGCGATTGCTAGTGACTTCATGTGAATTCACGTGACTTCATCTCAATGCAAATGACTTCAGATGTTTTGCAGGAGATTTCAAGTGACTTCAAGTGACTTCATGTGAATTCAAATGACTTCAGATATTTCAGGAGATTTCAAGTGACTTCACGAGAATTCAAGTAACTTCAAAGGGGCCGTCCATATAAAATGTGGACAATTGTTTACTACATCCCCCCCCCCCCCCACCCGCACCCCTCGTGGACAAACGTGGACTTTTGACGAACCCTCCCACCCCTGGCTCCTCTGTCCACGTGGACTTATTTAATATTTTATGAAAATATGGATATTTTTGGTATTAAAAAGCTACGAAGCGAAAAGGAGGTGTGAATTGACGGCAAATTCGGTTTTTCTTGTGAACATTATTTTACTTTTTTATGTGTATCTGAAAAAATTCCGTAGATTCAGAAGAGTGCGAGTCCACATTAGGGTGGTCCAAATATTAGAAACAGTCTTCACTAAAAGAAACCTCAAAAAAATAATAGTTAGCGCTGAAAACTCGAAATACACAATTTTGCACGTATGGGGTTTATTTGGGACGCTATTAAATAGACTTATGTGGGTGAATTTCAAAAAGTAATTTCTTATTCGTATTCTATGGCTAATTCTGTAGAAAATTTTTCAGGGTCAACTCGATACCCCTAATATTGAGGATTCTTAATAAAATGTAAAAAAACGTCTTGCTTGCTTATGGAAAATACGTGTTAAACTATACAGGGCTTGCGGAACCTCTGACTCAACTGTCCACGTGATATATGGGAGACCCCAAATGAATTTAGGTGATTTCTAGTGACTTCACATGAATTCACGTGACTTCAGGTGAATTCACGTGACTTCAGAGATTTCAGGAGTTTTCAAGAGACTTCAAGTGAATTCAAGTGACTTCAGATATTTCAGGAGACTTCAAGTGACTTCA
>CAKNWT010189078.1:0-22051 GCA_932066315.1 Andricus coriarius
TATTGTTATGAAAATTTGAATTATTCATAACCTTTTAAACTCATTCCAGGAAAAATGAATGGATATGTACATATAATTTTGAAAATTGAATCCGGGTATTCACTTCACATTTTCACGAACATTAAAACAAATTATAGAATTGTAATGGAGGTATTTTAAAGCAAAAATTAAAATAATTTTTATCTTATATATTTCTAAAAATGTAAATTATTTATAATCTTTTAAACAAATTCCATGAAAACTTAAAACATATTTGCATATCATTTTGAAGATTGAATTTGGATAATTATTTCACAACATCGTGAACCTTTTGAAAATTATGAAATTGGAATAGAGGTATTTTAAATATAAATAAGCTATTATCATACAAATCATATCCAATATTAGATTACATAACGATTTCTACTATAAACTTACACAAGATGAAGGTTACCTTTTTTCATATGAAGGATTTGAACTTTTATTTTGAAAATTTAATTTATTGATAAACCTCTTTAACTGAAACCAGAAAATTTAAGTTTCGATATAATCAGTTCATGTATAATTAATTAGTTCACACCATAAAAAGCATTAAACAATTATTTTCATTAAAACATTCAAAATATAATTTTTCATTTAAAGTTACATTTCTATGCATTTAATTTGTCAATGACTTTTAAAACTAATTCCAGAAAAATTCAAAATATATGTATATACTAATTATTCATTTCACAACATAAAAATCAATAAACAGTTATTTTAATAAAAACATTCCAATAATTTTTACTTAATATTTGTCTGAAAATTTAAATTAATTTTGAATTAGTTAATTTACCTTTTAAACTAATTCTATAAAGAAGTAAAAACTATGTACATATAATGTTGAAAGCTGAATTCAGATACTTATTTCACAACATCAAAAAATTTACAAAAATTATACAATTGGAATAGAGGTATTTTAAAAATAAATAATCTTTTATTATAAAAATTATAGTCAATATTCAATTACATAGCCTTCAATAAAATAATCAATATATGTACTTAATTTAAACAAATTAAAATGTAACCTTTATGTAATTTAATATTGGAAAAAAATTCATCAGCTAATAATTAATCAGTTAAATCATTAAAATAATGTTTACCTTTTATTTTCCTGAAAATTTGAATTATTAAGAATCTTTTAACCAAATTCCAACATAACCTAAAACGTATGTACACATAACTGAAAATTTAATTCAGATACTCATTCCACAACACCAAAAACATTAAAAAAATTATTTAACTGGAATAGTGGTATTTTAAGTATAAATAAACTTCTATTACACAAATTATAGCCAGTATTCAATTGCATAACCTTAAATTAAATAATAGATTTCTGTTACTTATTAGACAAAAATTGTAATTTATTCTTTTTCTAATTTAATATTATGAAAAAAATTAAGCAAAAATTAAATTAAACAATATTAAAACATTTTAAAATAAGTTTCGCTTTACTTAATTTCTTTTAGTTTGAACTTTGGGTTCTCAAAATTCAATTTATGAATAACCTTTCAAAATTAATTCCACAAAAAACTAAAATATATGTACATATTAATTAATCATTTCACAACATAAAAAGCAATAAACAGTTATTTTCATTGAAACATTCGAATAATTTTTACTTTATATTGTTCTGAAAATCTGAATTATTAATAACCCATTAAACTAATTTCATAGAAAAGTAAAATATATGTGCATATAATATGGAAAGCAGCATTCAGATAGTTATTTTACAACATCGCAAAAATTAACAAAAATGAAAAATTGGAATAGAGGTATTTTGAACATACATAGTCATTGATTATAAAAATTATAACCAATATTCAATTAGATAGCTTTGAAGTAAATAATCAATTTATGGACCATGGTTAATTTAATCAAATTAAAATTTAATCTTTATGTAATTTAATGTTGCAAAAAATTATTCAGCTCATAATTCATTAATCTGTTCACAACATAAGGCATTGAAGTAATTTTAACTTTAAACTTTTTTTTCAATTTTTCACTTTCATTTCAGAAAATTTGATTTATTAGTAACCTTTCATAGTAATTCGAGGAAAATTAATACACATTTACATATAATTTTGAAAATTGAATTCAGATAATCATTTCACACCATTACGAACATTGACAGAAATTATACAATTGGAATAGAGGTACTTGGAATATGAATAAACTTTTATTTTACAAATTATAGCCAATAATCAATTCCATAACTTTAAAGTAAATAATCAATTTATGTATTTAATTGAAACAAATTGAAATTCAATCTTTACGTAATTTAATATTGCGAAACAAATTTTAAGATAATAATTAATCAATCAGCTCAAAAAATAAAAAGCATTAAACTATGAATTTCATTAAAACATTCAATTAATTTTTACTTTGCATTTTTTTTCAACTTTTTACTTCGATTTCCAAAAATTTAATTTATTTGTAACCTTTTAAACTAATTTTAGAAAAAATAAAATATATTTACATATATTTCGAAAACTAAACTCAGATACTCATTTTACAAAATCAGGCACATTTAAAAAATTATGTAAATGTAATAAGGGTATTATAAATATAAATAAACTTCCATTATGCAAATAATATTCAATTATTTAACCTTCAAGTAAATTATCAATTTATGTTACTTAATTCATCAACAAAATGTAATCTTTATTTAATTGATTATCGTTAAAAAAATCAGCTAATAATTAATTAATCATTTCACAAAACAAGAATCCTTGAACTATAATTTTTTATGAAAAAAAATCAAATAATTTTTACTTAATATTTTTTTTTTTTAATTTGAACTTTCATTTATGAAAATTTTATTTATTAATAACCTTTTAAACTAATTTCAGAAATGTAAGTTCTAGTATATAATAAGTTAATAATTAAATCATCAGTTGAGAACACAACAAGCATTAAACTATTATTTTCATTAAAACATACAAATAATTTTTTAATCATATTCTTCTTTAAAACTGAAATTGCATTGCTATAAATTTATTTTATTAATAACCTTTCAAAATAATTTAAACAAAATAACAATATCTGTACACATAATTTTCTAAATTCATTTAGGATAATTGTTTAATAACATCACAGACATTTAAAATGGTTACCTACTTGTAATAGAGGTATTTAAAAAAAAAATAAAACTTTTATAATAAATATAATAGCCCACATTCAATACACAAACTCAAAGTAAATAATCAATTTATGCTACTTAATTGAGAAACAATTTGAATTCAATCTTTATTTAATTTGAAATTTTGAAAAAAATGAATCAAATAATAATGACTTAAACTGTATACAACATGAAAACATCAAAGTATTATTGCAATGGAAACATTGAAATAATTTGCACTTCATATGTTTTTAAATTTTAACATTCATTTATGAATATTTTATTTATTAATAAGCTTTTTAAATAATTCCAGAGAATTTAAGTTTTAATTTAATAAATAAATAATAATATGTATAATGATAATTTAAAAAATTAATAATAAGATCATTTTTAACAGTATTTTCTTTGAAATATTCAAATAATTTTTAATTTATATATTTTTTTGAATTTAAAATTGCATTTCTGAAAATTAGAATTAATAATATCAAAAATTTATAAAAATGATACAATTGGAATTGAATTTTAAATTATAATTAATTAATCTCTTTACAACATAAAAATCATTAAACTGTAATTTTCATTTAGACATTCAAATAATTTTTACTTTACATTTTTTTCAATTCTCACTTTCATTTCCGAACATTTTATTTATTAGTAGCCTTGAATAGTACTTTGCGACAAAATTGAAAAATATTTAGGGGAGACCACCCTACAGTAGATAATGATCCTACAGTAGATAATCCTTAATTATAAGCACAAACCTAAGTTAGATAATAAATTATAATTTTAATATATGAACACGTATCTTGTCTTAACTATTAATTATATTCAATAAGTTATTTAACATCCATTAGCATTTTTAATTAATGATTATCTACTGTAGGATCATTATCTCCTGTAGGGTGGTCTCCCCTACATACACTCAAAAAAAATTCTAGTTGAATTAACCAGAATTCTGGTTAATTCAACTAGAATAGAGTGTTAAATATGCCCTTACTATAAATTCTGGTTGAAAGTATCAGAATATTCTGGTTGTCAAGTTTCTGGTTAATGTTACCAGAAATTCGGGTAAATTTAACCAGAATTTCTGGTAAGGGTAACCAGAAGTCTTTACTAGACAATTTTCTAGTAGCTTAAGGATACAACGTTCTGGTCAACTTAACCAGATATTCTGGTAAACTTAACCAGATGTTCTGGTAAGCCAAACCAGATATTCTGGTAGCCATCGATTTTCGACTATCGAATTTCGATACTTTTCTACCTTCATGGACTCTTCCTAACCCCCTCTGAAATTACATGGACTGCGTCCCAAAGAAAATAATCTAACGAAAGTTTCCGATAACAGAGTACAGCAACTATGTTCCGCTTCTCTCAAATATTTATCTCTTTATAATCTATATGTGGATATATTAATAAATGGCGATAGAATCAAGACTCGAAGCAAAATCAGCATATTTTCGATGCAGTCTGTTTCTGAAACTATTCGTTAAGACTATTTTGTTTGGGATTTCACATAATATGCACTTATATCACTTGGTCAATACAAAAATTCTCGAACATTCACTTTGTTTATTTACTGTCTAAAATGTTAATATTTTCGAGAATATTTTTCAAAGCCACCCAAAAAATATGTGCTTGGTTTAGAAGTATCCCTGTACCACTGGCATTTAGACAGATAACGGGCAGTTTTTTTTAACACAACTACATTCACGGTTCACTATAATTATTTATACTTATATAACAGAAAATAAAATTAACAAGTCGCGATTGTTCGAGAATTATTGGACATTTATGACAAAGCGTCACTTGACGCATCCAGCAACAGGACAGGAGACAAAAGACAGATTTCTGAAACCGACGCAAGAGCGCGACACTTCTGTTACCAGAAATATTAACCAGAATAGTTTTAACCAGAAAAAATCAACCAGAGTTAATTACCTAGAATTTTCTAGTCATATGAACCATAATTTCTGATTAAACTAACTAGAAATTTTTTGACCAGACGCGTCTAGTAACTTTAACCAGAACTTTTTTTTTGAGTGTATAACTTCGAAAATTTAAATATTGAAATATCGAACGAAAAATTGATATATATATATATATATATATATATATATATATATACATATATATGTGTATACATAACCTTGAAGTAAATAATAAATTTATGTTACAATGGAAAACAATTAAAATCCAATCTTCATGTGATTCATAATTATTAAAGAATTTAGTCAGCTTATAATCAAGTAATCAGTTCGGCACGTAAAAAGCATTAAATAATTATGTTCATTCAAGTATTCAAATAACTGTTACCTTTTATTTTTCTGAAAATGCAGCCCTTCAAACTAACTTAAACAAAAATAAAAACGTGTGTACACATAACATTGAAAATTTAATCTAGGTACTCAGTTTACAAGATCAAAAACATTAAAAAAGTTATATAACTGGAATAGGGATAATTTAAATATGAATAAACTTCTATTATGCAAATTAAAGAAAATATTCAATGGCATAACCTTAAAATAAATTATCGATTTATGTCACTCAGTAGAGAAAAATTAAAACAAAATCTTTATGTAATTTAATATTCTAAAAAAATAATAATCAGCTAATAATTAATTAATCAGTTCACAAAATAAGAAGCATTCAACAATAATTTTTATTAAAACACTAAAATAATTTTTACTGTACTTAATTGTTTTTGAAATTGAACCGAAAATTAAATTTATTAATAACATTTCAAACTAATTCCAGAAACTGTAAGTTTTAATAGAATCAGTTAATAATTAATTAATCATTTTATAACATAAAAGGCATTCCACAATTATTTTCATCAGAACATTCAAATAATTTTTACATTATATTCGCCTTTAAATTTCATTTCTATACATTTAATTTATTAATAACCTTTTAAAGTGATTAAAAAAAAGACTAAAACATGGGTACATATAATTTTGAAAATTGAATTCAGATACGTCACAAGCATTTGAAAAGATTATATAATTGCAATAGAGGTATTTTAAAGAAAATATAAGCTTTTATTATAAAAATAATAGCCCATATTCAATTGCATTACCTTGAAGTAAATAATCAATTTATGTTACGCAATTGAAAAACAATTTAAATTCATTCTTTAATTAATTCAAAGTTTTTAGTAAAAGTAATCGACCAATAATTAATTAAACTGTTTACAACATAAAAATCATGAAACTAATATTTTCATTGAAATATTCAAATAAGTTTTACTTCATATTTTATTACGCAGGAAATTTCAATTCTGAAAATTTCAATTATCAATAACTTTTTGTACTGATTGTGGAAAAATTTGAATATAATATTTAGATATAATGGTGAAAATTGAATTCAGATATTTATTTAAGCATTAATCTATCATTTTCATTTAAACATTCAAATAGCTATTACTTTATATATATTTTTTTTCATTTCTGACCATTTGAATTATTAATAACCCTTTAAACTAATTCCAGCTAATGTAAGTTTTAGTAGAAGCAGTTAATAATTAATTAATAAGTTTACAATATGAAAACCAATAAACAATTAATTTCATAAATATTGATAGTACATACAATAAGATCGGCCGAAATATATAACGCGCATTTCATTATAAAGAAGAACATCTGTAACTGGATTAGAAATGTAGAAAAATTACTGAAATACATTTTACGACATACATTGATAAAGTCAGTCATAACAAACCAAAATAAAAACGTAGATACATAAATTATTTAAATTCATTTTAATAATTGGAGCTATTATTATAAGTATATATACAATAGTAAAAATACGTAAATATAATTATCTGTGATCGATACACTGAGAAACCTACTTTTTTACTTCTGTTAGTTTTTATTTTAGTAAATAGAGGTCACCCTATGACTTAGAAAGTGATGACTAAGAAAACTTCCTCCATAAGACTACAATGGCGGTTACGAGTTTTCATCTATAGGATGATAGGAGGATCATTGATGCTGCCTGCTATAGATAACCGTTTTTCTTTGCCTCCAGACTTTGCCAGTTCTGGATTTTTATAAACTTGTGTAAGAATCCATTGTCTTGAAAGTGATCAAGAGAATCATTTTCTGCAAAAAATTGATTTTTGGAACGTAAAATGGCAATATTTTTTTTAAACATAGGTTAAAAATGTATTAGCTTTAAATTATTTACCGGTGTCAAACTCTTCATTTGAAAACTGTTTGACTAACACAAATGGGGTACGTGGAAAGAGATTTAAAAAGTGAGGTCATGTTCGAAAAATACTAAAAGCATTTAAGCTATAACGTTGCTAATCCGAATATTTATATATTTTGTATAAAGTAATCTGTATTTTCACAATTTAAGCCAGAAAATATAAAATTCTAAAAAGCTTAAAAACATATTCTTTATTCACATAAATAGTAAATGCACTCAAAATGACGGCGCTTTCTTGAATACATTGCTGGAAATCTTCAGAAGCTAAAAATAAATTATGAACTTTCTTAAAAACCTTAATGTCATTTTAACGCTTTATTTTATAATCAATTTGTTTGGAAAAACTTACCTGTATCTTTGCAAGCTGAAAACATTTCTCTTGAAGAGGATCCAAAATGCAACGATACAACTTATAAAGAACTTTTCACCATTATTGATTATTTATCTTTACAATGGTGCCTATCTTCATTGCTTACAATCGAATCCAAACTGTCGAACAATCGAAATCTTTCAAATAAGTGCTGTAAAGTCAAATAAAAAATTTACTTTGAGATAATAAATTATTTTAAGTTCTTTATTCTTTTCTAACAATTGTTCGTTTTTATTAATTTATTTTTTCGAGATTTATGTACAACATAAATTATATTAAATTATTTAAAAAAATATTTTAAATATTATTTAACAATTTTCTATTTTAAATTTGTAGCTTGGGACATCGCATCACCTGGCATTTTCCAAACATTTTTATTTACAATTTCTAAACGAAGTCGACAAAAAAATATTAAAACTTTTTTAAATTGTGCACTGTTATTTAGAAGAAATTAATTAATCACAGAATATGTGAAAAATGATAGGGACTTTGAATGGTCAACTTTTTGGCGATCACCCATGTACATTAAAAATAAAATAAACATATTATACTGTTAATAAGATTATTTAGATTTACACATTATTAAAAAAAAAATGAAATACTAATTTTTTATTTCATCTGGGAGTTAGGTTTAATGATATTTATGTTGAATTTCATGAATTAAAACTTAACTTCATCTTCATTGCGGATATAGGAAATCTCACCAATACACTGATAGAAATGGTAACGTTGATTTCACCATATGATCGTGGGTTGAAAAATTACGAGGATGTTTATAATATAATACGTGTACTTCAATCATAAAGAGTACGAAATGCACTTACTGAAATATGGTAAATACAAGTTATTTATATTTGTGGTACAAAAATTTAATATAATATGTGTTGCTATTGTATTAAATGTGTAATTCTATTAAACACTTGCCTGAGGGAACTATCTCTGAAATGTTGTCGTTTAGCAATACCCTTTGTATGACTGATTTACCTGACTCGCTTTGTTTTTTTACAACATGCGTATCTTGATCGCGCCTGCGCGTCTACTTTTGTAAGCAACAAGAATCGGATGGCCAAAACAGACATCCTGTACGGCTGTATCTATACCAGCAATAAAATAGCGTTAATCTAATCATAAATATCGTTGTACTACCTATTCATTTCTATCAGTGTAATTCTGTGCTTCCGAACTCGCAATGTAATTTTTGCTTTCGGCATTTTAAGTTCGACATAAACAAAACAATATCACGAGGACAACACAAAACTTGACATAATTTTGTCTAACCTAACCCGATGCGACGTGGTTCCGACGCGAGCCACACCATCTGTCCCCTTGCGGCCACATTTGGAAAATCCGATCGGGCCTAGATATGAACTTGGGAACAAGCTGGGCAATTTCTGCACGGGTTGTGCCGAAGTGCTAAAGCTTTGAATTAAGGGGTCATTCTACTATCTCACTTTTGAAAAATCGATTTTTTTGTGCATTTTTCGACAGTTTATATATTCAGAAATATCAGATCAACATTTCACACAGAAATTCGGAGTCTTTCTATACATTTGAGAGCTTAGAGCAAAAGCGCATAGAGAGTGGAGCGCTTGAGTAGAGCATCCGAACTCGGCTGCTTTTGTTTCAGTGGTGGCAATTGTTTTCGAAGCATATCCGGAATTATTGCTCTTTATTTTTAAATGTGTATATGCGAAGAAAGTATATTATACGGAGCAGGGATCGCTGATTAGGTGTCAGTAACTCCTTCTTACAATTTTTATGTTCCGAAAACTTGAAACGCGTTTTTCTCGAAACAACGTTTTCGCGCTCTGCGCGCACGATTTCTCAAAAGTTTTTGAACGATTACTTTCAAATTTTTTACCTTTATTCTAAACACAGGTAGCTACAAAGTGACGTAGCGGTTCTTTAAATTTTTATTTTTATCATAGTTAAAAACAAAAAAAGAGAAGAAAAACACGATTTTTTGCAAGTTTTTCTTTAAACTGCCGCTATTTTGTTATTTTGAAAAATAAAAAAAAACCGCTTCGTCACTTCAGAGCTATTGTCATAGTATTAAAGAAAATTTCTGATTTATTTGTTTCAGATGATGCTGCCTGAAGATATCGTGCGCGTAGTGGACATGTCTTTTTTTAGACACTTTGTTTATTGTTAAATAATACCTAAACTGAATAATAATGTTATGGAAAAAAATTGTTTTTGTAAACTTTGAGACAGCATAAATAAACACTGAAAGTTTTATTTAATTATATAAAGTAGTTGTTGAGAAAAAAATTCTTGAAAATCACCTTTTTTTGCCGAGACAGTAGAATGACCCCTTAATTAATTTATTTTGTTTAAAAGATTATCACTTGTTGTATTGCAACAAATATAATTTAACCTATGTTATTTTCAAGAATATCTGCATCAATGCAGATGATGAAGGAAAATCCGAAATTGATGTTCACTCTCACAATAATTTAAAGCATTTCCAGAGAAGAACAAACTTTTTTCAATAAAAACTACAATATTTGTTACCTACATAAAAATGTTGTGTTACTTAAAATTAAATAATAACAAGAAATAATGACAATTGTTTATGGTCAATTTTACATAGAAATAGTGACTGCAAATTTCTTTCACAAAAATATAAAGCAGTTTTATTGCAGAAAAAAAATTATTTTCCAGGCGAAAGTTTTATATTTATTTACTTCACTTGTTTACAAAATCAACAATTGTGGTATTTTAACAAATATAATGAAACATGTATAATTTTTAGGAATATCTACATCAATTCAGATAATAAAGGAAAAAACGAAATAGAAAAAATCACAAAATGCACATTTTTGCGAAGAATCGTTTATAAAAATTATAATTGTTGTTGTTTTATCAAAATTGTGACTAACAGTCACTCTCACAATAATAATTTAAAGCACTTTTATAACAAAAAAATGTTTTCAACAAAATTTACAATATTTGGCTATTTCTCAATATAATTTGTTTATAATAATTAAAACATACAATAATCAAATTATTATCTTGTATTCTAAGAGTATTCTTGCATTGATTTAAAATGATTTTCATTATTTGCAAACCCTTCTTAAAGAGTAAATAATGATTTCGTGAAAAATCTCGATTTTCTCATACTTTGAGTAAACATTAGGGTGGTCCAAAATGGCGACTTTTAAATAAATCCAAACGATTCCCCCAAAACGTTTCGAAATCCAAAAAAATAAAGGCCACATTTTTTCTTTTTTCAAAATTTTGATTTCATATGGTGCCTGTTGGGACTTGAAATTTGCATGGAAAAATGCATGGGAAAAAGTCACTTTTTGGTATTTTTCGAATAATTGTTCAGGGTTAGGGAAAAGTTGACATTAAAGTTATAAGGTTTCTAGAGTACTTTCCAACGAAGAATTTGACCTATCATACATATGGATTTGACGTCCCTAACACACCCCCACGATGCCCTGAAAACTACCCTTAAATCGAAAAATGTACATTCTTCAGGAAATTGACTCTTTTTAGCAGTTTATTTTCCTTTTTTCCGGAAATCATTACGATAGATATATTGGAATGTTTAAAAATATTTTTTAGTTAATTTATATTCATTTAAATAAATTCTATTTGTTTAAATAATATGTCCTCATATAACATTCGTTTTAAATCTGTTCTCTGAGATCGGAATAGCAGTCTATTATCTGAAAGTAACTTTATTTATTTCTTTGTTTATTTCTTAATTTCTTTCTATTGTTTAAGCAATTAATTATTATTAATTTTCTACTTTTTTGCAATTTATGGTAAAAAAGTCCGATTTTCTTGTGATAAACCTATATATTTTAAATTCGAGGTATCCTCTATACATTATCTAATAAATCCTAAATTTTCTAACAATTCTTTTTCTTTAATTTGCATAAAATTCTGGTTTTTTGTAATACACATATATATTTTAATTTCAAGGTATCTTCTCTACATTATCTAATAAATCCTACATTGTTTAAACAAATTTAATTTGTTTAAACAAATTTTTGCTCAGTTCGCCTAAAATTCTGTTTTTTGAGATCGAACTGGCCAGCTGTTATTTTGAAGTCACATTATTCATATTTACAAATAATTTCCATTGTTTCAATAATAAAATTATTTTTTTCAACATACCATTATTTATTCAAACAAATTCAATTGTTTTCAATATTTTTTCAGTAAATTCAGGAGTCAAATTTTTTCTTCAAATAATAAATACTATAATTATTGATTTCCAAATTCAAACAATTTTATTATGTTTTGATTGCATGAAGATGGGTTTATTGGGTTACACATAACACTGTGAATAAGTTGAACATTGTTCCTTGCAAAATAATGTATATATTCTTCACACATAACACAGAGAAAAATTTCGATCTCAGAAAACAGAATTTTAGGCGAATTGGGCAAAAAAATTGTTTAAACAAATTTAATTTGTTTAAACAATTTAGGATTTATTAAATAATGTAGAGAAGATACCTTGAAATTCAAATATATAGATTTATTACAAGAAACCAGAATTTTAGGCGAATTGATAAAAAAAATTGTTTAAATAAATTAAATTTGTTTAAACAATTTATGATTTATTAGATAATGTATATAGGATACCTTAACATTAAAACATATAGGTTTATCACAAAAAAGCTGAATTTTTAAGTATAAATTGCAAAAAAGTAGAAAATTAATAATAATTAATTGTTTAAACAATAGAAAGAAATTAATAAAGAAAGAAAGAAAGAAAATTATTTTCAGATAATAAACTGCCATTCCGATATCAGAGAACAGATTTGAAACGAATTGGATAGAAGAACATATTATTTAAACAAATGGAATTTATTTAAATAAATAGGAGTTAAATAAAAAAACATTTTTAAACATTCCAATAGACCTATAGTAATGATTTCCGAAAAAAAAGGAGAATAAACTGCTTAAAAGAGTCAATTTCCTGAAGAATGTACATTTTTCGATTTAAGGGTAGTTTTCAGGGCATCGTGGGGGTGTGTTAGGGGCGCCAAATCCATATGTATGATAGGTCAAATTCTTCGTTGGAAAGTACTCTAGAAGCCTTATAACTTTAATGTCAACTTTTCCCTAACCCTGAACAATTATTCGAAAAATACCAAAAAGTGGCTTTTTCACATGCATTTGCCCATGCAAATTTCAAGTCCCAACAGGCACCATATAAAATCCAAATTTTGAAAAAAGAAAAAATAGGACCTTAATTTTTTTGGATTTCGAAACTTTTTGGGGGGATCGTTTGCATCTAGCATCAAAAAATTTTTGCAATGCATTTTTGGACCACCCTAGTAAACATATAATAAAGAAACAAATGAAGATACAAAAATCTCTGTGAGAGCCAAATGTACTGTATTGTGCATGTGTACGCACGTATTGTCAAATATGACTTTTCGAAACATAGACCATTTGAAGGGCCACACTGCATATGGGCGTAAGTGACAAATTTCCGTAATGCGTTTTATTTGCCTAACTAATTATGGTAACCTAACTCATGCATCTGTAGAAGATTATGATCCAGTTTTAGTTTTTTTGTTAATTGAAAAGACCTTGCATCATTTATTACTTTTCTAAGTAAAACGTGGGTAAAAAGTTAAACATTTCAGATGAAACCGCAGTTCTCTAGCATTATCAAAGCAGAAGATACATACTATTATTATTATTATACCATTAAGCCGTTTCCCTTTCGGGGTAGGCGTGAATTGCTCCGTTGGAAAATAGTAGTGTGTGGATGGGTATATAGGTATAGGGTAGATAGGTATATAGGTGTAATGTATAGATATTTTAGATTGATCTAGAGTGCTCGCGTTATTTATTTAAACAACACTTTCATTTCGCAACACTGCTCCGACCCAGGTTGCTGATCAATCTCTCCAGCTATCACCCCACGTGGAAAGCCTCACAAAATTGTTATGTGTGGTTCCCCAGTTGGGCCCATTAGTATCCAAGGTCTTTGTTTCAGGCGGCATTCACTCTCCTCACATTCTTTTTATAAACTATCTGTCGCCAAACTTTTCTGTTCTGGCATACTTTCCTAGCTTCCTCTACGTCCATGCATTTTTTATGCAAGTTCTCCTGTTTTCATGGCTTCTTATGTCTCTTCGAATTAATGTCTCATTCACAGACTCTATCCATTCTTTCGGCGGTCTACCTCTGGGCATTTTGCCATTTACTTTACATTTATATACATGTTTCGTCAGTCGTTCATCTTTCATTATTTCAAGATGTCCAAACCACCTTAACTGATTTCTTTCCCATATATTTACTAGTGTCTCACCTGTACCATATTCTTTGAGGATCATCTCGTTTTGGACTTTGTCCATCAGTGTTTTCCCGCATATTGTGCGCAGAGCTTTCACGCCAATCGCGTTAAGTTTACTCATGTCCATTTCTTGACATGTCTATGTCTCGCTACTACTACTACAGCCGGTACAATTAAAGTTTTATATACGGTCAATTTAGTTTCTTTTGATTCATTTTTATCTCTGAGAATGGACCCTGCTCTACCGATGGCCTTCTTACCCTCATTAATGCGCGTATATAACTCCCCATCTATTTTTCCATCGCTAGTGAATAGGCTACCCAGATATACGTAGTTGTCAACTTGCTTTAATCTCTCATCATTCAGGACAATGTTGCAAATTGTTTTCTCACTTTTTCCTTCAAACAACATTACCTTTGTTTTATTTACGTTAATTTTGAGGCCCATGTTCTCCATGCTTGTATTAAGTTTGTTCAACATTCTCCGCAAGTCTTCGATTGACTCTGCCATAACAATCTTGTCATCTGCGAAAGCCAAACCACGCACCTTCACCGTTTCGAGATCTACACCTTCTTCGTCGAAGAGAGCCATTCTTAGACACTTGTCCATAAATATGATAAATAGCCATGAGGACATAACGCATCCTTGTCTAACATCCTAAATAATATCGAACCTTTCACTCAGTTTCCCATTAACCCTTACACTCGCTTTACTGCCTGCATATATTGTTTGTATTGCTTGTAGGAGCCATCCATGGACTCCGTACTCTTTAAGGACTTCCCAAAGTTTACTTCTATTTACCTTGTCAACTGCTTTTTCTAGGTCAAAAAATGCACGGAAAACTTTCTTTTCTACTCTTAACCATTTTTCTGTAATCTGTCTCAAACTGAATATTTGATCTGTGCATGATCTTCCTGGCATAAATCCACTTTGGACTTCCCATATCTTTTCTTCTGTAATTTCCATTACCCTGCGAATAAGTATTTTTGAGTATACTTTGCTTACGGTATTTAGTAAGCTGATACCTCTGTAATTATTGCAGTTGTTTTTATCTCCCTTTCTTTTGTATATTGGTACAATAATCGCTTTTCTCCAATCGTCTGGAACTTGTCCCGTCTCGATGCATAAATTGATCGATTCGCACACCCTGTGGGGTATGTACTCTTCACCGTATTTAAGCATTTCAGCATTTATACTGTCTACACCAGCAGCCTTAAAATTTTTTAAACTCTTAATTATATTAATAACCTCGGTGACGCAGACATTTTCAATTGGGTTTTCTAATGTATTATTTTCTATCTCGCAGCTCTGTTGTCCTATATCTTCACCTGCTAATAATTCTCTAAAAGAGTCTTTTAAAGCCTTTACTATCCCTTTTGTATTATATAGCATTTCCCCATTATTGTTTCTCATGCTCACAAACTCTGTATTTTTAATTTTGTTTATCTCTTTAAATATTATTTTCATGGTTCCATGGAAGTCGTTTTCTAATTTCTTCTCTTCTTCTGTTCTGATTTTATCTTTACTTTCCTTGACTAGTCGTTTAACTTTTCTCTTTTTTTGTCTGTAATCATTTTCAAGTCTACTTCTCTCCTCATCGCTTAGACCTCTGATGTTTAATGTTCTCTTGTACGCTTCTTTTTTTCCTTGTCGGGCTGCCTTAATTTCATAATTCCACCATGCATTACCAGATTTTCTTCCTACTAGCGCCGTACTACATACAAGCAGTGATAATTTGATTAAATAATTATTTTCACTAAATTGAATTAACTAATAAATCACTTCAAATGAAAAGAACACAATGGTTGAAAATTTCAGAAAAACCGCCAATTTCTGGCATCATTCAAAGTGAATATTATTAAAAATAATAAAAAGTTGTGCAAACAATTAATTTTGTCAACTTTAATAAATTATTTACCTCACTCTAATTGAATATTAGACCAAAAGTGTAAAATTATTGAAAAAACAACTATTTCTTAGAATTATTCTTACAGAATATTATTAACAATAATAATAATTTTTTTCTCAATTTATATTTGTTAACTTTAATTAAGTATTTACTCTTATTGAAAACTGGACAAAAAGTTGAACATTTTTTAACGAACCGCGACTCACTAACTCTATTCTCAGAGAAGATTGATAAAAACAGTAATAAATTGTTTTAACAAATATATTTCAACATCTAATTATCAGTATAAAGTAGTATTTTATGTATTAGGAAAAAATTGCACATAGAGAGCCGCAAAATCACCATAAAACATGCTTATGGGGGCGGTATTTGAAAAGTAATATTTTATTCATATTCTATGGCTAATTGTAAAGATAAATGTTAAGTTTCAACTCGATTCAGGTAATATTGATGATGCTGAATAAAATTTACACAAACGTCTTTTTTTTTAATTTACACTAACTTCATGGAGCTTGCGCCACCTCTAAGCATAATTTTTTGCACCATCCTAATGCTGTCTCCATTATAACTGAAAAACCTGTAGTTTCAGCACAATTATCTTCTGTGTGAGAGTATACAATGAAAAACGAAGTTACTGTTTCAAATTTCAGAGTTCTTTGTAAATACTACGTTGAAGTGTATTGAAGTGTTACCATCAATTAGTAACAATACAGTGTATAGTGTGCCTCAGGCACACAGTAAATTGTAGGAAATTTGTATAATTTTAAGAGTTACAAAATAGCTGTGTCACCTTGAAAGTGTAAGGAAATACATGTTCATGTTATTTGAATGTTCATTAATTATCATTGATAAACCACATTTTATATACATAATTATAAAATATGGTTAAACAACCACCGCAGTGTCTCACTGGGAGCAACTGCCATCTAAAAATGATACCCACTCCCAGTAGGATCGCGGTGAATCACACTCATGGCCACGTCTCACAACCGCGAGATGGGTGGTCACAGGACACGATGAAATCACAGCGACAGGCCGGCGAAACCCTCGTGTGTTTTGAGGACACGAAGCGACCCAAGGATGACAGCTTTCTGTATCCATTTCGCAAGTGCGTTGGTATATTTTTGGCACGCGGGTATGGCTTTAAGGTTACGAACCAGTGATAGTTTCGCACCTCCGAGAGCACCTATCACAAGGACAATTACTTGTACCGAATATTTTGGGTACAGTCTTTACAGCTCCCTTTTAGGGTCTTGATACCTCTCCTCCTTTTCTTTCTCCTTGGCAGTAATGTTGCATTCGGACGGGGCCGAGAACCCGATCACGAATATAGTTCGTTTCTCGAAGTCTTGGGAACAATGTCAGGCCTCGAGTTCGCAACGGAGACTGCTGTCCGAAAATCGTAGTTCCAGAAAATTTGGCACTACTCGTTTTGGACAATTGAATCTATCACCCTTGGAGCGTTCGGCAGGGCAGGGTCATGGCCAACACCGTAAGAGCGACAAATGTGGTAATAAAGCACTCTTAGGGCCTCATTATATCTGTAGATGTACGTCGTTCCTGCGTGGGAGGGACACCCCGATAGTATGTGTTCCAGGCACTCAGCGTGTGCATGACACGCTCTGCATCTATCGATCGGAACTTCTTGACATAAAATGCGGTCACGGTATGCTAATGTGGAAATGACACCGTCCTGGCATACGAAAATGAAACCCTCTGTACCTGAATTAAGCCCTGATGATCTGAGGAAAGCAAAAGTTTGCTCTTGATGGAATTTTTGAACTTCGGCTTTCAGAAGTGAAGCATCTAGATGGAGTAGCTTGCTCCGCGGCTTTGTAAAGGAACGCTCCTTCACCAATCATCTCGTGGTTCCTGACCATTCTTAGGAGAGGATCTGTGCCATTGGCTACGATATAAGCTGTGCTTAGAACAATTCGGTGATGAAGACCCTGGAGATTCAGAAGTTCGCGTCCGCCTTGACGGCGTTAAATGTATAATCGCGGAACTGAAGAATTGATATGCAAGCTTTTAGGCATATGCATGCTCTTACGTATGGTGAAATCAAGGGCCTTAAGTTCGTTCTTCGTCCATTGAACCACCCCAAACGAGTAGATTAGAACTCGATGGCGAGCATGTTAGTCGCAGATACCTTCTTCAACGCCGACAGATTGGAAGACCAAATCTGTCGAAGAAGATGCTTGTATCTGCTTCGGAGAGACTCCTTTCTGATGTTACATCCTGAATGCGGCTATGAGGCACGCCCAGGTATGTATAGGTCTCTCCAGTGTTAAGATGTCTAATAACACTTATATCCACAAGCTCAGGGTCCTTGGGAACGCCAACAATCTTTCCGTCCTTCAGATGAATTTTGGCACATTTATCCAATCCAAAGTCCATCCCAATCTCTCCTGTGTACTCCTTGACGATATTTATGGGAGTTTAAGGTTTGCCTTTACCAGAGGCATAAAGCTTCAGGTCATCCATATAAAATACATGAGTGACCTTATGCTCGCGCTGGTTAGTGTCACCACAGGGATATCCAGAAGAATTTCTTAGTGCGAGAGATAGAGGCAGAAGTGTGATGCAAAAAAGCAAAGGGCTCATGGTATCGCCTTGAAAGACGCCCCTCTGGAAGGTGACGTTGTTTGTTGTCACACGATCATTTCCAGATGAGATAGTAAATCTAGTTTCCACAGGGGCATCAATCTCTCTCTATGCATCTCACTATGTGTGGATGCACCTTCAAACTTTTCAACAGACAGATAATAAGTCTATAAGAGGTTGAATCGAAAGCTTTCCGGTAGTCAATCCAGGCCATTGAAAGGACGCGTTAATGGGCTGCAGCGTCTTTACAGACACACCTGTCAATTAGCTGGTTCTCTCGACAGCCTGCTACAACTTTTTTCGGGTCACGTTGTTCGTACATCTCACGCCATACAGGCTCAATTCGCCGAACAATTTTGTTGTTTAGGATAGCTGTAAATATCTTGTACAGTGTGTTCAAACAAGTTATTGGCCTTTAATTCTCTGGGTTGGACTATTTGCTTTTTTTCGGTAGGAGTATAGTGCGTCCTAACACCAGACACTGCGGAATGGGTTTCGCTGACTTTAAATATGAGGTGAATATGCGGGCCAAACGTTGGTGAGTAGAAGTAAACTTCTTCCACCAGAAGTTCTTGATACAATCTGGTCCAGCACCGGAGACGTTCTTCGTGCCTCTAAGTGCTTTTTCACCTCTTCGGCAGTGATTGATGGACATTCCTCCTCAGAGTTTATGATGTTGTCGCAAAATTCCTTGAAGCGGATGATATTGTCAGTATCTTCTTTCAACTTTAGTGTTTTCGGGATCTTGTATACCTCTCTCCAAAAAGTCTCTACCTCGTTGGGCTTGGGTGGGTTTTTGACAGAAACAGGGTGATCACTGAACAGGCAAAATGGGCAGCAAGAAACTTTTGATTCTCCCTGACCCATCTCTCCCTCTTCTGTATTCTCCTCCTTGCGTCAGATAACAGCCGTATTTTGTCAACAATATGCTGCTTGATTTTCAGCAGCTTTGACTTGTTTAGTGTGTGATTCAGTATACACAGTTTTTTTTCTTGTCCTGAAATCGTGATCATCTCTCAGAAGGTGCCTGCTTTCCGCGGTTGGTCTTAATGTCGCTTCTTTATCTTCGGCTGCAGCTTGATCAAGCAGCGGTTGGATAAGTGCTCCGCGTACATATCCATTTTTCCATAGATGGCACGTTAATTTCTCAACGATTGAATCGAAGCGTCCTGAAGCTCTGGGTGTTTCTGGCACCACATGGTATGCATACGCGCCATAAAGCCTCGGCGAACAGGAATAATGCTGGCATCGTAGCAGTCTCGCAAGTCATCCTTGAGTTGACTCGTCGACTCAATGTGGGCGTTTCGCCGGTTCGTCGTCGTGTTTGCATCTAAACTATTTTCAGCATCCCGAACTCTAGGATTATCGGCATTGTTCGCCGATCCATTGTCAGGTGCTCTTCGCGATCGATCGTTTTGAACCGCAATTACAACTTTTTGGTGTTTTGGTGGTGTCATTGTTGTTCCCACGAGCAGCTAGGGAAAGGGTTCGTCCATCCTTGTAGAGCCCCGTATGCAAGGATAAGGCTTCATACTCTGAGAGGACGCCCAGTATCCCAGAGTTACCGTTTAAGACACCTCACCCATGTGCCATTCCGCTTTCGGAACGGTTGTTACGCCTCCGAGACCCATGGCCTGAATTTTAACATCAAAAGTGGGGAAAGTGCATTACTTCATCTAGATGCTTCACTTCTGAAAGCCGAAGTTCAAAAATGTCATCGAGAGCTACTCGACAAGAAAATGCACGGAAATTTTCACAGTAATGTAGAAAAACAGTACTTGTTGAAGGAGCAAACTTTTGCTTTCCTCAGATCATCAGGGCTTAATTCAGGCACAGAGGGTTTTATTTTCGCATGCCAGGACGTTGTCATTTCCACCCTAGCATACCGTGACCGCATTTTATGTCAAGAAGTTCCCAGCGATAGGTGCAGAGCGTGTCATGCACACGCTGTGTACCTGGAACACTTACTATCAGGGTGTCCCACCCACGCAGGAACGACGTACCTCTACAGACATAATGAGGCCCTAAGAGTGCTTTATTACCATCTTTGTCGCTCTTATGGTGTTGGCCACGACCCTGCCCTGCCGAACGCTCCAAGGGAGATAGAGTCAATTGTCCAAAACGAGAAGTGCCAAATTTTCTGGAACTAAGATTTTCGGACAGCAGTCTCCATTGCACACTCGAGGCCTGACATTGTTCTCCAAGACTTCGAGAAACGAACTATATTCGTGATCGAATTCTCGTTCCCGTCCGAATACAACATCGCTGCCAAGGAGAAAGAAAAGGAGGAGAGGTATCAAGGCCTTAAAAGGGAGCTGCAAAGACTGTACCCAAAATATTCGGTACAAGTAATTGTCCTTGTGATAGATGCCCTCGGAAGTGCAAAACTATCACAGGTTCGTAACCTTAAAGCCATACATCATTTGTCGTATCTTGCATAGTTTGGCCGTAAAATTGGAATTTGGATTTTAAATTATTTGTTATGCAATAAAAATGTGAATTTTCGATTTTTCAAGAAAATTCAAAAAGTCGTTATGATAATCTTGTAGGCCGTGCAAAAAGAAGCATTTTTCTTATCTTGCCTTTTTTTCATATCGTGCGCTGTTTGGTGAAAATGTTAATTTTCGTTTCTTTTTTAGGATTTTGAAAATGCTGTAACTCTGAAAATTTTCATCTTATCGAAAAATGTCACTGGAATAAATGGTCTCAAAAATTTTCAAAATGCTCTGGCTTTTCGAATTTTTATCCAAAATGGCTGACTAACGAACTTGACCTTACGTTTAAGTGACTTAAAGAGTATACCAAAGGAAAATCGAATCGATCAACTCTTTCGAAAGTAATCATGCTCACAGACAGTCATATATACACACAGTCAGACACATTCGTAAAAACCTGTTTTTTGGGTTCAGCCGGTCTCAAAACGTGGACATTTGACAAAAACCAGGGGCGTCAAATTTTACACAAATCTAATACATTCTCTAGATGAGAATGTAAAAATACAAATTTTCAAGTACCATGAGCATTAATGATGATTATTTTATTGTTTTAATCGTTAGAAATGGTATTGGGAACATAAAAACAATGAAATATTGTGAAAAAACACACACGAGATGAAAAAGAAATGAAATAGGCAAAGTTTTGATGAGAATGTGTGCATTAATCGGGCAGATTTTTTCACTGTTAATGTTATTTTTAGCGAATAAAAGAAAAACTATACATCCTATCAAAAAGTGACCAATAACAAATTTGAGTTCTTTTTTTAGTGCATAATTTTGGTTGAATCATCATTTGTCGTATCTTCCATGGTTTGGCCGTAAAATTGGATTCTTGGATTTTTAATTATTTTTTATGCAATAAAAATGTGAGTTTTCGATTTTTCAAGAAAATTCAAAAAGTCGTTATGATAATCTTGTAGGGCGTGCAAAAAGAAACATTTTTCTTACCCTGACTGTTATTTCGTATCGTGCGTTGTTGCGTTTTATGTTCTCAATACCATTTCTAACGATTAAAACAATAAAATAATCATCATTATTGCTCACTGTACTT
>CAKNWT010189103.1:0-16303 GCA_932066315.1 Andricus coriarius
GATTTAATCCGGGATACTAGTCCCCTAGCTGATCCAATACAGCACTCCCTTTGTGCCCAAAAAAAGGTTTTGGTTGTTTTGGTAAATTAGGTTGAATGCAGGCTCCGGGAGTGGCGACCACAATTGCTCTTCCGGGACAATCAATCCCGACGCAATTGGAGGTATAAGTCCTCCGACTCGTCACTTCCTACAACACCAGAAGACGATCGAGTCGGGAAAATCACTTCACAAAATTATAATCACAAAAACTGAGAAAATGACTTATTAAATTATTGTAATCCTCACAAAGGTCAAGATCGAACTGCTCGACCAGAGAGGGAGGAGGTCCCCCGTTCAGGCCAGACACACACTGCTACCTGCCTCCCCACTCCAATGGAAAGATAAACTTCAAACTGAAAAGTTGACTGAGATCCACAGGGAATATAAACATTGGAGAGCGACACTATAAATCGAACCCGAAAAAGTCTCTAACGGGACAAGCAAACATCAAGAGAAATAAATATTTACATCTCGCCCGCCTCGTTCTCTGAACGAAACAAATTCCTCGTGTGAAGGTCAAGAGTGTAGTACCGCCCGTCATGAAGCACACAGTAAATTTCCATGTATGAAAGGCAAAAATTCAGTTCCGCCCGCCATGGAACACAATTGTCCGGGACTAACTTTGGTTATCCGTCCTAAAGGCCGTGTCTCACGTTGAAGTAGAGAATGGTTCTCAATCAACACGAAATCTCCAATTTGAAGATAACGTTTCGGCACAGTCCATTTATCTGAAATGCTTTCCATCTTTGGAGTAAATGATTAGGAAGTGGAGTATCTCAACCAACTTGAGCTTCCAGAGATCATGCGTCAGGATCTTCGCGACGATAGTGATTGGACTCAGCCATCGGGGGTTCACTGTCGATTACTGCTGTTTTGAATCGAAATTCGTCAGATATAAGATCCCAGGCGACTCTCAAAGCATTAACTGGGCTATCGTTTTCGAACTGTAGCCAAGTTTTACGTAGTCTATCACACTCAGGAATTATATTTAGAAGGGGAAAGTAGTCGGAAGCCTACTTCTTCAGATGCATTTCTCCAGATTTCAACAGCTGAATTAGTGAATCTCGAAGCTTAAGGGCAGAAACTTCATCACTCGCACCTGATAATAAACACACATATTTTTCCCAACCGAATTACCAGATATAGAGCACATAACATTTCGTAGGTTAGAGTCCGAAGTTGATACTGACTATCTTCGTTTGCTTCTGGTTCCCTTCAAACGATATGTTGAAGATCGACATCTCTTTTGTCAACTCTGATCCGACGATAAATCATTGCAACATCACAGAAGACAATTCGAGGGAATCCCCATCACATAAAGACGGCGATGCATTGAAGACAATGCGAAGTAAGGGACGAGCCTCTGCATTTAGCCAAAGGGCATGATGTGGGATGCAGTAAGTGGACCTGAAACTCTGTACAAGAAATAAGATGCATTGCCCCAACCTTTCATAATCAAACATAAAAACGCGTATATTCCTCGTTCAACAAAGTGTCCTTATCCAATCGCTGACATACGGAATCGAGTATCCGTTTAGCTCCTTGCAGAGATTCTCCTGAGGTGTGAATACAGGATAGTCGAAGAGAGAAACATAAGATGTATCGAACGCCATGAAAGCTCGTTCACACTCCTGATTCTCGAGTGAAATCATGGAGGGGAATGTTTAATACCTACTGTTCCCAAATCACTGCAGAATTTGAGTAAGATTTTCCTTTTGATGACTACCTAAGGCCGTTACGGTCATAGAAGGGTCTTAGCTATTTGATGGCTCAGACAATCCAACTGGGCCAACCGCAACCCATCCAAAAACAGTTCGGAGAGCAACGGGAGCCTCGTGTAAACCATGACAAAATCCATCGAGAAGCAGTGAGCCGCAAATGTGAGTGCTCAAGAGCATGTCGATAGATCTTGGCACAGCGAATTATGGATGTGAGTCGATGTGAATCCAGTTCTTCTGGACAATAGTCTGCGATGGAGCAGTCACGCCAACGTCGCGAAGAACTGGAGCGTTGGTCTCTACAGGTAACACTACTTGCAAAGACTCAAGACGAAGACTGACTTGTCTACGATCAATCTCGATGGGCTTATTTTCAACCGGGTTGAGAGGAACATCAACTGTTTGTTGCAGAAGGCCAAGTTGTCAAATCAGGAAACGTGATATGATGATGGTTTCGGAACCGGGATCGAAAAGAACTCTGACTT
Organism: Andricus coriarius; assembly: GCA_932066315.1. Classification (NCBI taxonomy): domain Eukaryota; kingdom Metazoa; phylum Arthropoda; class Insecta; order Hymenoptera; family Cynipidae; genus Andricus; species Andricus coriarius. The sequence goes on from CAKNWT010189103.1 coordinate 2,243, forward strand.
TAATTTGACGTCCGTCCGCGGTTTTTACGAAAACTTGTGCCATGGCAAGCAGAACTTGTCAGGACAAGGTAGATGGATTCCCTGTTTCTGATGAGATAGGTCTAGAGTTAAAATGGGACTTCTTAGCAGTTGAACTTGACCAAGTTGCTAGGTCTTGCTCGCTTGCGCTCTAAGGAATCGTGAAAAAGTGTGATGACGTTCCTGGCATCCCTGGCAACTGAACTTTGTAGCACAATCTTCCCTGAGATGTCCCAAGGATAGACAGTTGAAACAGAGAAGAAACCGAACGATAGTCTCGCGCCGCTGGATCGAGTCGAGTTCTGTCCACTGAGTCCAGGAACAATCGCTCATTGTCGCAGCGATTCAAGAGAAGGTATCAGGCCGCCGGAGAATTGGCCTCCATAGTCGGAATCTTATCCAACGCGCTCTTAGCTATACCCTGAACAACTCCTTTCAAGTAGTACAGTTTTTCACCGGAGTGAGTGTCCCATCATCGTGCACCATGGAACGAAAGAGATTACGAAATGATTCCCAATCTTCTCGTCGCCCTGAGAAAGTTAGAAGATTGAGCTTGGGCAAGTGAGTCTACGTCCTGCGCATATGACCAAGAGACCGTTTCTGGAGGATCCACTGCAAAAGCCGAGAGGTTCGCGACACGCTCGACACGTGCTCGTTCATCGCACTGTTGGCCCCGCACCTCAATGCAAGTAGCCGCGGCAGCATCAAACTGGTTATCAGTGAAATATGGTTCCTTGGCAGCTATGTCCGATCACGTGGAATTCCGGGGGCAACTTTATCTCGCTCAGCAGCAAACACACTCCTTTCAACATTGTTGATCAAAGTTATCAACGATGGTTGACTCCGCAAAAGTTCGGCAGCTCTGATGGCGACCATTGTTAAGTAAGGTTCTGATCTGTAACAGCCTTGATAACAAAACACAATCCCCAATTCTCCATTTTGTAATATGAAAAGGAAGTGAAAACATATTTGAAGGTCAAGGAAAAGAAGAACTCGGAATGTTCAACCTCCGGACCTTGGATACCGTAATTGCTAAGATTCAGGGAAACATCTTGGAGTCTCAAAAAAAGTTCAGTGGGTGAAAGGTAACGCCACAGATCAGTTTCATAAATCTAAATTTTCAAGAGCCCTGTAAGAAATTGAGATCGATCAGTATGAATTGCTGCTCGAACGAATATCGTTTTCAGTCTTAACTATTTAGTGTCAGAGACAGGCACTATACGGCGCACTCACATAGTACCTGACCGCGTACAGTGAGGTACATGCTGCACATAGCAACTTGCCGCGTCCGGCCATGTGCATGCCAGTCAAAGTCACAGTCCTGGCCTTGGTTGGCGCTCTCACATGGCATCCGGCTGTGTTAAGCCAGACGCATGCTTCTCCATCGTTACAGGCATGGCCTTGGTCGGCGCTCTCACATGGCACCTGGCTGTGTTAAGCCAGTCACATGCTTCTCAATCGTTACAGGCATGGCCTTGGTCGGCGCTCTCACATGGCACCTGGCTGTGTTAAGCCAGACGTATGCTTCTCCATCGCTACAGTCATGGCCTTGGTCGGCGCTCTCACATGGCATCCGGCTGTGTCAAGTCGGATGCATGCTTGTCCATCGTCACAGTCATGGCCTTAGTCGGCGCTCTCACATGGCACACGGCTGTGTCAAGCCGGATGCACGCTTCTCCATCGTCACAGTCGTGGCCCGTAGACGCTCTCACACGGCGACAGGCCGCCGTGGGCTAGGCCCCCGCAACTGGGCGACTAGCCGCTGCAAGCCGGGCGCCGTGCTTCTCCATCGTCACATTCATGGCCTTGGTCGGCGCTCTCACATGGCACCCGGCTGTGTCAAGCCGGATGCATGCTTCTCCATTGGTCAATATCATGGCCCGCTGGCGCACTTACATGGCAGTCGTAGCAAATGGCCGTTCAAAAATTGTAAGTTTTACGTGACCATGTAAGCAGTCAATAATCACAGTCATGGCCCGCAGGCGCTCTCACATAGCGACCGGATTTTGCGGTCCAGGCGCCATGCTTTTCCAACTGTCGATCTGTCTTGTCAGAATTTATTCATATGAAATTCATGTTTACAAGCACCTTCGGGCATTTACGTGAGAGGATATTATCATAGTATTCAACTAGTCATAATAAGTGAGTTTTTTTGTCATGCCTGAGAGCCCGTCTCTTGACGTTTGCAATGTTGAGAACTACCACACAGTCAGTGAGAAAGTTTGTCGTGCCTGAGATCCTGTTTCGAGGCGTTTGCAATATAAGAAACAACCCATCATCAATTTCATCAATTCAAGTTCCCAGAGATTCGAAAGATGCTTTCAAACATAAATTAAACATAAACCTTGAGAAAGACTGTTCTAGTCTTTCGAAACAATAAACAAAATCGATGTCTATGAAAATAACTATAAAAATTATGAGAATAATAAATTTCTGAGAAATATCTCAATAAATTTCATATCTTTTCAATACATTCTATCCCTTTTGTTTCAATTTCTCTTGCTGAAACTTTCCTGTCTTATCATCGATTTTCAAAAGATTAAATTATTTCACATTTCAAGAAATTTCGAAACCTTAAGAGGCTACAAAATTTAAATATTTAGGAAATAATAATCGAAACCTGTTTAGTTTTAAATTCACAACATACGGATAATTTAACGATTCAATATTATTTTTTTTTAAGTAATTACCTTCAAAATTAAATATTAATTGTAGAGTGCTAAAAACAAAATGTCAAATTTGGTAGGCATTTCAATTTGAACAATCGACATCCTGCTAATGGTTCGAATTTCATACTTAAATTTAGACGCTTCAAAGTTGAACTTTAAAGTACACAAGAGTATGCAACATGCAAGAATTCCACATCGAAAGTGTTCAACATTGCACAACACCGCCTCTGCGTGAACTTTTTATTCTTTATAACTTATGGGATATTTTATTAACATAATTTATTGCAATCTCAGTCTATTTTTAAACTCGGTGTTGAAATGTGTTCCTTTCTTCACAGAAAAATTTCATTCCATATACGTAAGATATTTTCACTATTAAAAAACTCTTTCGAAATACATTAATATCATTGCATTCTTCAAAACGTCAAATAATCTACTAAAACCTTGAAATTTCAAATAACTAACTTTAAGTTCATGCTTCCCTCGCCAACCCACGATCCGGCTTGAAGGACCAAAAATTGTTTTGAATTAATGACGGCCTGGCGTGGGGTAGCGAAGAAATCATGTTCAGTCATGTTAAGGTCAACGAAAATGCACAAGACAAGTTATCACCGTGATCCTTAACTTCTAAATACCTTGTATCGATTTAATCCGGGATACTAGTCCCCTAGCTGATCCAATACAGCACTCTCTTTGTGCCCAAAAAAAGGTTTTGGTTGTTTTGGAAAATTAGGTTGAATGTAGGCTTCGGGAGTGACGACCACAATTGCTCTTCCGGGACAATCGATCCCGACGCAACTGGAGGTATAAGTCCTCCGACTCGTCACTTCCTACAACACCAGAAGACGATCGAGCCGGGAAAATCACTTCACAAAATTATAATCACAGAAACTCGAAGATAGAAAATGAGAAAATGACTTATTAAATTACTGTAGTCCTCACAAAGGGCAAGATCGAACTGCTCGACCAGAGAGGGAGGAGGTCCCCCGTTCAAGCCAGGCATACACTGCTACCTGCCTCCCCACTCCAGTGAAAAGAGAAACTTCAAACTCAAAACTTGACTAAGATCCACAGGGAATATAAACATTGGTGAGCGACAATATAAATCGAACCCAAAAAAGTTTCTAACGGGACAAGCAAACATCAAGAGAAATAAATATGAACAGCTCCTCATTCTCATGGAATTGCATACATCTGAGGGGCCAACAAGTAGTTTTCATTTTTTTAACTATGAACTAATGCTTTGATCGTCTCCGCAAAAATATATTGCAACCTTGAATGTAAGCATGATATAGGGAAAAAATGGTTGGTGTACCAAAAGTAATTCCTATAAAAAAATTATTAAAAAATTTGAATAATTTTTTTTATCCTCTTAAAATAAACGGAATTGGTTCTTGAATTTTTCGCAGAATCTTTTTAGTACCCTCTATAACATATATTTTAACCACCAAGATCGGTCAAGCCGTTTTCGAGAAAATTTGATTTTTTGATTTTTTCAAAATTTGTTTATAACTTTTGTAAAAAAAATTGTTTCAGTTCATACTTGGGGTAAATATATTTTATAGGGGTAGCCACTCACCCATGCAATATCGATCACATCCGAGCGGGGGCACCCAGACCATACTTATCCTGCTACGGCCTTTGGAATACAACACTATCGTATGTTAAAATTTGTTCATTGGAACAGAACACGTCGATTGACATATGATGGGCTCTCTGATTTTCGGAAAATATGATTTTCGGTAAGACAGAAACATGAGCTTGAAAAATATAGAAAGTATCCATTTTTTCTCTCGTTAGAGAAAAACCTCCCTCTGTGAGAAAGCAAATTTATTTGATACCTATGAGGAAGCAATATGCTCATAAAATGAGCACAAATAAATACACTCACACAGAATAAATACATCCATAGTACTTCGCAGCAGTATTTTCATTTGTTCAAACATTTAAAAGTACAAAGTTATTATTTTCTAGAATTAATTACAAAATTAATGAATTTTGTAGCTTGATCTGATCTCGTATCGAAACCTTTGTCACGTTTCTTTGCGAAATTTGCAATTAACTATTAAATACGGAACCAATTACCGAGAAGGATCCTATTGTCCGAGGTCGAAGATAAAATCCTTTATATTTTCACTATCTTTTCACGGAAGCTTAATTTTTTGATTCAGAAGTTTAAGTGAGACACATTTAATGACTTCTACTAATCAGAAAGTAACATATTTAATTTTTATGTTAGAAGAAATGAACAGTTTCTCGACAAATGGTCCCCCCTCGGTAATTGATTCCGTTACCCTATATAGGTATATATTTTTTTAATGTTTGGCAATTACTTACACAATTTATATTTATTTAAGAAATATTCTTTCCCTGTACATATTCAGGATGAAATGAATGTTAACAGTTACATTTCTGGTAGAAGACAGTTTTTTATGTTATAAATAATTAATCATCATTTACTTGCGCCTTTTCATATGGAAGGTGGAGATTATTCTAGTTTCTTAATATCTTTTAATTAATTTTTTGAACAATAATTATCTTTTTGTAGAATTTTCTCCAGATATGTGCTTAATAGTTATTTCTACATTCTCATCATAGTGAAAAGGTATTAGATTGAATGGAAACCCGACTATCGCGGATTTTTTTATATCTCTACGTCTTGAGACTCACTGAATCCGAAAAAAACATGTTTTACCGTTTCACGTTTTCTTTGCCTTGCGGTGGCGGCTGCGCCTGCGTTCACGCTTGCGCTTGCGGTTACGGATGCTTTTGCGTTTGCGGTAAGGATGCGCTTGAGTTTGCGGTGACGGTTGCTTGTGTGCTTGCGATTGCTGTTGCGATTGCGGATGCGCTTGCGGTAACGTTTTCGGTGGTAGTGGCGGTTGCTATTGCGCTTGCGTTTGCGCTTGCGGTTGCGTATGCGCTTGCGTCTGCGGTTTTCGTTGCTGTTACAACTGCAATTGCTGTTTTGGTTGCGGTTATGTTTACTATTGTGGTTGCCGGGGCAGTTGCCGCTGCTGTTACGGTTACGGTTATTGTCTTTGACTGTATACCGGATAACTTTTGAAAGACTAATCGGATTGGATTGGGTTTTGGCATACGTTTCATAGGGCCAAAAGGAAAATTCATTTATTGATAGGACGCGTAGTTTTTGTTTGCAACGTAAGAAATAACATTATAAATAAAAGACTCAAATTTGTGAGAAAACGTCACAAAGCTCGAAAAAAATGAATAGACAACAGTTTTTGAACCAAAAAAGATTTACAAATTTCTTGAAATTCATTTTTTTTATAGCTCGCGTAGTTTTTGTTTTAATCTTTAAAAAACATATTAACAATCCAAAAATTAAATTTTTGGAAAAATGGCACTAGCTACGAAACAAATGAACAGACAAAAGATATTTACCGAAAAGGATCCGAGGGGCTATTCACTGAGAAATCAGGGAATCAGAAAAACATGAATGCGGCAGTTCATAAATGATTCCTTTGTGAATGCCATGATTGCCCATTGATTGCCCATTGATTGCTCCAAAGAATCCGCTTCGGACTTCGCTTGAATGGCAGCAACGCCGTGAAACTGTCGCCGGAACGTACAGTATATAACCATAGTTACCAGATATAAATAATTTGAATAATTTAAAAATCATTAGAATATTGATTCATGAAAGTAATTTTATATGTGCTTGTTATTAGATGAAATGAAGAGAAAAAAACGAGAAGAGATTGGCAATCGTCCAAGCAAGGATGGGTTTTGTAGATGTAAGCATGGATATTTAATTTTAATTTAATTCTAATTTCGAAGTCGCGATTTAGGACTTAGATCAAATAAAAAATTTGGTGTCATGTTGAGTATCTTTTGGGTTTTCTCCCAAAATTGATCTGCAGTGGAGTTGACATATTTGACTAAAGTATTAATTAAAGCTATATCCCCTAGCATAAACCGAAATTTTTTAGGTGCATTTTTGTAGAGTACATAGTAATCTTCTAAATAAAATTCGAATCTAAGAGGGAATGCAACTCATTTGCAGCAAATTTTTCTAGTTCGTTCACTGTTTCGTCAGTAATTGTTCGAAAAGAATAAGAATTATCCAAGTTCTGAAAACCAAATAAATTCTTAATGTATTCAGGAATGTCAGCATCTTTGAAATTAGATTGCAAAGCATCCCAAAACTGTGATTTTAAATTGTGTTCTTTGTCCAGAGAAGTCAAATTTTTCTTGCAGCTTCTGCAAAGTGCACTGGAATCTGTTCCATTATTTTTTGATACTCCGCTCGCGTTACTTGACAACATGATTGTCTCTCAATTATCTGCTCAATCATCGACCTGTACACGATATTGGTATTACTCGCAATCTACGTCTGAATCATTACAAGTACTATTCAATAAATAATAGACTGAATCCATTTCAAATCAAACAGATAGGTAAACTTAAACCGACTTCTTCTCATAGCGAAAAAACATGTTGTTTCTTAGAGGAAATGAGGCGACGCGTACTTTTCTGATTGTAGAACCAAAAAGTTTCTGCGAAGTTATGAGTATTTTGAAATCCGTTAGACAATTTTCAAAAAGTTTAAAATGCCTCAAATCACGTCCACTTTTTTTAAATATGAAGAAAATATTTTCACAAAATCCACACCTTTTTACTTTAGCAATTTTTTTTTATTTTTACTTTTATATGAAAAACATCCTGTAAGTTTCATGCGGGCTGAACCATTTTTATTGCCACGAGAATCTTTTTTCGAAAAATGAAATTTTCCAGTTTTTCCTACAAACAAAGAGAGATTGAAAACACTGCTAAAATAGAGTTTGCTTCCATTTTTCGAACAAAAATTCTCGGGGCTACAAAAATAATTTGGTCTGAAAAAAATACAGAATCTCTTCTTTATATAAATGCAAATTAAAATAAATTGGACTATATAAAAAAATCGAGTTTTTCATAAAATCAACTTTTCATGTTTTCAACATTCAGTCGGAAAGATAAAGACGAATTAAATAGAAAACGAACCCACTTTAAATTTTTGAACTGTTTTTTACTAGCCATACAAAATATTATAAAAGAGTAAGAAGTATTGTTTGTAACACTTTTTAAAAAGAGCAAACTTCAATGTTTTGTTCAATTTTTTGAACAAAAAATTCTCGTAACTACCAAAATATCTTAGCCAGCATAAATTCACAGTTTGTCTATATTATAAAAGTAAAAATTTGAAGAAAAAACGACAAAAGATAAAAATGTGGGGTTTTTGTGAAAATATTTTCTTTACATTTTCAAAAAAATCGACGTGATTTAAGCGATTTTGAATCTTTTGAAAATTTCTCAACGGATTTTAAAAATGGACGAAAGATCAAACCAGTATCTGGAATGAAAATTTAAATATCTTAATTAAGTCAAAAATGGTAGAATAATGATCTAGTAATTTATAACAACCAATAATAATAAGATGTTTATACAAAACGAAACTAACAGAATATGTAGTAGATACACATTGTTTTCAATTTATTAAAGAAATAACGAAATTTTAAATGGGAGATTTTTTGAGAAAATGAACTTTTAAAATGTCCATAAAATCATGCGTTGTTTTATCTTCTTATATCCAAACACAATTTTAATTAGATCTATTAACATATATTAATAATTCTCACTTAAAGTAAAAAAAAGTGGAATGGGTACACCCGTTAAATATAGAGCATTTAAACGTCTTATTATACTTGAAAAATAACCTATTTCGAATTAATGTATTCCGACACATGAACCAAATTCACTCTTCCTCGTTGACTTCGGAACAATTAGAGATCATATTTTCAAACTTTCAAAATCATGCGCCGAGATTCACCTTTCCAGTTTCCGGGCCACGAGAATAGCGTCCATGACCTGATCAGAACATTAAATAGCTCAATTTTCAGCGAAAAAGGAACACAATTAAAAAATCTCTTCTACCTTTCACTAATAGACAGATTGGTTTATGGTATGTGCCAGTTAAATCCAATGCTAATATTCCAACCTATCCCGATAAATAGCTCTGAAAGAGCGTATGGTATATCAGCATCCTCCAATATTGCAACTGAGTAATCCCAAAGAATATACCTTCTGATAATCCCACAAAATGTAAACGAATGCAGGCAATTGACAACACACCTACTCTGTCTAGAAAATGTAACAATATATATGTCATCAGTACACGCCTAATGTGAGTTGAAATTATTGCAACGGCCTAACCGCGAATCTTATAGGTACTGCGATATACAGATTTCCTACAAGCAGGAGTGGTGCTAACGGACCGCAACTTTCTCAACTGCGCAGGCGTCGCGCAATTGTCGTGTAAGGAAGAAAACTGATGTTCTCTTCATCACTCCTTCTTTACGTGACGCATGCGCAGTTGAAAAGGTCGTGGTCTGTTCATACTACTGACAAGCAGCCATATTTGAAAAGGATTGCATTAGTGAGAGGATGGATTTACTCGCTATTGAAAAAAACTTCTGCTTAAGTTGTATGTTTATTTTCATCAAGCACAGAAATCAAACCGCCTGGAGTCGGGCTGATGCAAATCGCCTCTGGATGCCAGCTGGAAACTAAGGAAATGATTATACCAAGCCTGGACCAACAAATCGCATCGCCGATATTCTTCAATGAGCCTTACCTACATTTTGATCTTACAAAACTCTCTCCGATGTTACTCCAGGATGGACGTCAACTGCCAGCAGCCGTCAACAATCTATAGTCATAGACGAAAATTCTAAGAGAAAGTAAAACTTACCTGAAAGAAGAGGAGGCTCTGAATCAGACGAAACAACAGTTGTATAAATTAAATGAGCGGACATAAATTTTCTCGACTGTCATCTGCGGAAATCACATAGGCCCCCAGTAGAATCGTGGTAAAGTCTGGAAAAAGTCTCCTGCACGCGGGGGGCACGAAGCGACCCTAGGACGACCGCCGTCTGCAATTTCCCCGCAAGTGTCTCGGTATACACTTTTAAGGCAATGAATCAGTGAAAGCTTGCCACCTCCGAGAGCACCGATGATCAGGGCGACTTGCTGAACAGAACGTTATGAGTACAATCATCGAAACTTCATTATAAGGCCTTTATTCCTCTCTTTCTTTTCATTTCCCTTAAATGTTATGTTCTTGTCGGATGGTGCCGAAAATTCGATAACTAACATGGTTCTTTTGTCGAAGTCACGGAGAACTGTGCTAGGCCTCGAGTGCGCGTCAGAAACAATTTTCGAGAATATGTAGTTTCAATATATTCGGCTCTTCTCATTCTCGTCAAATGACTCTATTTTCCTTGGAGCGTTTGGCGGTACGGTATAGGACCTATGCCGTTAGAGCGAGAGAGATGTTGATAAAGCATCCGTAGTGCCACATTGTGCCTTTAAATGTACGTCGTTCACGCGTGAGATGGATAACCAGGTAGTATATATGTCCTAGATGCTTGAGGTGTGCACGCCACGCTTTGCAGCTATCTTTGGAAATGTCTTGGCTCAAAATTTGGCGACAGTATGTTCAAGTCGAAATGACACCGTCTTCTGTGGAAGATGCCGTGCATCTGCTTGTCAAGGAGCTGTAAATTCTTCATCCGGGCCTTCAGGAGTAAGTACTCTAGATATATGTTTGGATGCATTTTGCTCACTCCTCATATCGAAGTTGAGGCTAAGTGTTGCAGCAGCTTTACGAAGACACTCGAGATTCAGCATTCCGCGATCACCTTGATGGCGTGCGATGTAAAGTAGCGAAACGGAGAACTTAAAGTACAAGCTTTTGTTCATGTACATAATCTTCCGTGACCCAATGTCGAGGTATCTGAACTCGTCCTTCTAACATGAAACCACTTCAAATGAATAGAGTAGTACCGGGACCGCTAGTATTTTCGTTGCAGATACTTTTTTCCTCGCCGACAGTTCAGAAGACCCATATATGGGTAGTACTGTCCAACATCGAGGTACTGTATAGTTCTTCTGTTGACGAGCTCAGGGTCTTCGAAAGTGTCAGCAAGTCTTCCTTGCTCCAAATTGGCTGTGCGCAGTGAAATTTCTACTAGATGTTATGTAGCCAATCCCACACTGGAAGTGGAATACGTGCTGTCTTGTCCAGCCTATCCTTGTGCTAAATTGATGCATGCGCCTTTTGGTCTTATGATCATCCGCTGTTTTTGTTTTACGATTTGTTTTAACTAATGTTCTCACTGCATTTAGCACAGCCTAATTCATGGTCCATGAACGGTCAATTCATGGTCCTTCGGAAAAATCTCCGCGAAGAACGTCATCTACTTAAACCAAATCCTCGAGCTTGATACAAAACTTGATGTTGAAGTTTCTCCTGGTCTTGAAGCATCGCCCTTTCTCTACTGGATGCCTGCCCGCGGTGGGTCTCAATGTCGCGTCTCTTTCTCTGCTGCCGGCTTGTTCTGGTTACCGTAGGGTAGGTTCTCCGCGTATATAACCCCTTTTCAGTAGGTCCTCGGCATGGTATCACATCAGCTGTTGTGAAAAGTGCGAGAGCTCTGGATGTTTCTCGCACTACAGAGCATGCCGCCACGCCATGTAACTTCTTCGTCCATGGGCCATACTGGTATCGTAGCACTCTAGCAGGTCGTCCCTCATTCGATCCGTCCAATCAAAAGTATTGAGACGTTGTCAGTCCATCGTATTGTCTCCATCTTCATTAGCTCCCTCACCAGCAGATAGGGAAAGGGACCATCCGCCCTCGCAGATTTCCAAATGCAAGGGTAAGAATATATACTCTCGTGAATCGTCCAATATCTCAGAGGCGCCGGTTAAGGCACCACTACCTGTTACCATTCAGCCATCGGTACGGTTGTTCACGCATTGGCTTGCGGGTATTTGCCTCAGGACCATCCCTGGACCATAGACCGCGACAGCCTATGGAATCCGAAGTCCATTTTACCCCATCACGTCAGGTTTTTGGAATGACCTGAAAAAGTCTTCATAGCCACACGCAAATGAAATATAATCCTGTCCTGAGGTCAGGCCATTTTTACTATATGTTATTGGGGTCGCTGAAACCAAATCCGAAGTCCATTTTACCCCATCACGTCAGGTTTTTGACATAACTTCAGAAAGTCTTCACAGCCACACAAAAATAAAAAATAATTCTAGTTGGGGGTCAGGCCATTTTTACTATATGTTTTCGGGGTCGCTGAAACCAAAGTCTGTTTCACCTTATCATGTCAGATTTTTGACATAACCTTAAAAAATCTTATAATCCAAGCCCAATCAGCCCATTATTCCTAATATATTGAACCTCATGTTCTCTTAAAGCCATTACCAAATGACTCCTTCAGCCCTTGACCCCATAATTTCGTTACGCTATAACCTAAAGCAATAACCACTTAAACTTAAAAATTATAAATAACGAATACCAAATGATAGGTATATAGAATTTTTGTGATTGTCTTTTTTTGAACTATATCGGGCTAATTGCGCTCGGATAATAATATTTTTCTAAGGTAATGTCGAAAACCTGACGTGATGGGGTGAAATGGCCTTCGGCTTCGGTTTCAACGAACCTCAAAAACATCTAATAAACATGTTCTAGCCCCCAAGCCAAAGAAAAGACAATAAAATAACTAATTTACTCCAGTGAAAACTCACGCATGGCCTCTTTCTCTTTGCGATTCTAGCTTTGTTGGGAATGGTAGGGTAACTCTACAGTAATAAGCTGAAATATAATCTATATCGTTTTTATGTATAGTAAAAATTGCAGCTGTATCGAAATAATCTAGAGTTGATTTTGATTGGAGAGATTTCGTGCAGTATACTCTTATAATGTGAAACAAGTTAATTGAAATAAATTAAATAAATGGGATAGCAGGATTCAAAGAAATAGAGAAGAACAAAGCCCACGTTAAATAATTAAGAATTAATTTTCGCGAATTAATCCACGATCTTTATCCTCCACGTAACAGACCATCAACCATATTTTTCGTAAACTTTATTTTTTTAATATTGAATATAATTTTACAGAAATAAACCTAATGTGGAACACTCTCGGAGGTTTCAAGCCATCTATGCGACGTTGGATCCTAATAGTAGACGAAGTCGGATCCGACGCCGGAATCGTAACCAGAACTTACGCCGGAAACTTAATGGGAAACGAAGTTGAAACCGTCGTCGGAATTTGGGATATTATGGTTAAAATTTAATAATTTACTTTGTTACAAATTTTAGGCAGTAAAATATACTGATCATTAATAGTAATTATTTTAAAAGAGATATTGAAAATTTGCTGGGTGTGCAGAATTGCTCGAAAATATTTTTTTATTTAACAATAGATACTTGGATTTTTCTATTTTTAGTTTTGCTAGAGAAAAAAGCGGAATTCTTATTGAATCTTAATTAATGATCAAGTGTTCATGTTATTCATTAAAAGATTCTTCACAACTTTTATTCGTTGATTTTTACTCAAATGAAAATCATTTAAGACAAAATTCATTTATAAAAATGATAAAAAGTCTAACTACTTAATGAAATTAATTTGGCTATAAAAGTAGCAAAAAAAAATTTAAATAACTTTCGCAATTTAACAATTTTAACCTAAATAAACCGTAAATAAAGTTTTGATGAATTTAAGGATTAGCTGAACGACAAAGTACATCCTTAAGAATGATTCATTTATAACTTTCAATTTCTATTTTTTACGTCCCATAATTTTTTCTGGCACATACTTTTATAATTTACTTACGAAGCGAAGTCAGAAGCAACACTTATCGATAGATTTTGGTACTATTAGTTATCGCAGGAAGCTTCAACGTAAAATATAATAATATATAAAGAATATAGTATAAAAAAAGATTTCTTTTAAAACATGGTCGACAACTTTTTACCATTTTTAAATTAAGTTTTCTATTGTCAAAATCAAAAAATGTAATTTGTTCTCTTATGTATTTAGAGTAAACCCCTAATTATATGTTCGATGATGGCCTTCGATTTATTTTTCTTGTACGTCACATAATTTCTCCGACACGTACTTCCATACCCTTCTAGAAATAATCAATTGAACACGATTCAGAACGATTCACAGTAGTCAAAACTTCAATCATTTTCAATCGTTCCTAATCGGTGTACCATTTGTTAATCGATTTCAATTATTTTCTATTGTGTATAGAGGTTATGTTTCCATTCCTAATGTTTCTAATTGTTTTCAATCGGGGCGGCAATTTATGTGGCGACCGGCGTTTGTTTTCTCCGACGAAAGATAACCTAAAATAGAACAAATTTTTCTTCGCGTCCTCGCGGGGTGTTGTGCATTCTTTATACCTTTGTGGGCAGTTTCTAAGTGTTTTTAAGATTTTAAAGTGATATGGATTGATGGTTTTTGAAATTCGCAACAATGTATTACTATAACCAGCGGCTAGAAGCA
>CAKNWT010189106.1:0-13757 GCA_932066315.1 Andricus coriarius
CTTCTACAACCGCTGCTTGATCAAGCTGCAACCGAAGATGAAGAAGCGACATTAAGACCAACCGCGGAAAGCAGGCACCTTCTGACAGATGATCACGATTTCAGGACAAGAAGGAACATTAACATGCAAGTTCCTCTTAAGCCACAAGATCTGGCTGAAATGGATGCCTCCCTTCGTGGAGAAATCTCGCAAGAATCCGACCTCTGGACCATCAATTGCTCAGTTTATGGTGCTGCGAGAGCTTTGGTTTATTTAAATTAAAGGCTCAAACGGACGATGGATCAAAAGACCAAAAGACGTTTACATCAACTGAACAAGAAGGTTGGATGGGCAAAACAGAATGGGTCCCGTGTTCAATGTGTGATTGACTACATAACATCTGGTAACCGTTCAGGGAAATGTTTCGAAAGTTCGATAAGAACTGAGGATCTTGAATCACACACTAAACAAGTCAAAGGTGCTGACAATCAGGCAGCATATTGTTGACAAAATACGGCTGTTATCTGACGCAAGGAGAAGAATACAGAAGAGGGAGAGATGGATCAGGGAGAATAAAAAGTTTCTCGCCGACCCATCTCGCCTCTTCAGTATCAAAAATCCACCCAAGCTCAACGAGGTAGAGACTTTTTGGAGAGAGGTAGACAAGATCCCGAAAACACTAAAGTGGAAAGAAAATACTGGCAATATCATCCGCTTCAAGGAATTTTGCGACAAGCTCATAAAATCTGAGGAGGAATGTCCATCAATCACTGCCGAAGAGGTGAAAAAAGCACTTAGAGGAACGAAGAACTTTTCCGGTGCTGGACCAGATTGTATCAAGAACTTCTGGTGGAAGAAGTTTACTTCTACACACCAACATTTGGCCCGCATATTCACCTCATATTCAAGTCAGAGACGCCCATTCCGCAGTGGCTGATGTCAGGATGCACGTTACTCCTACCGAAAAAAGGCAACTTGTCCAACCTAGAGAATCAAAGGCCAATAACTTGTTTAAACACACTGTATAAGATCTTTACAGCTGTCCTAAATAACAGGATTGTTCGGCGAATTGAGCCTGTGTGGCGTGAGATGTACGAACAACGTGGCTCGAACAAAGGTGTAGCAGGCTGCCGAGAAAACCTGCTACTTGACAGGTGTGTCTGCAAAGAGCTGCAGCCCATCAACGCGTCCTGTCAATGGCCTGGATTGACTACCGGAAAGCTTTCGATTCAACCTTTCATAGACTTATCATCTGTCTGTTGGAAAGCTTGAAGGTGCATCCACACATACTGAGATGCATGGAGAGATTAATGCCTCTTTTGGAAAACTAGATTTACTACCTCATCTGGAAATTACCGTGTGATAACAAACAACGTCACCTTCCAGAGGGGCGTCTTTCAGGGTGATAGCATGGGCCCTTTGCTTTTTTGCATCACACTTCTGCCTCTATCTCTCGCACAACGAAATTCTTCTGGATACCTCTGTGGCGGCACTAACCAGCGCGAGCATAAGGCCACTCATGTTTTTTATATGGATGACCTGAAGCTCCATGCTGGCGTTCCCGAGGACCCTGAGCTTGTGGATATAAGTGTTATGAGACATCTTACAACTGGAGAGACCTATACATACCATACATACCTGGGCGAGCCTCAAAGCCGCATTCAGGACGTAACGTCTGTAAAGGAGTCTCTCCGAAGCAGATACAAGCATCTTCTTCGACAGATTTGGTCTTCCAATCTGTCAGCGTTTGAGAAGGTATCTGTGACTAGCATGCTTGCCGTCACGGTTCTACTCTACTCGTTTGGGGTGGTTTAATGGACGAAGAACGAACTTAAGACCCTTGATATCACCACACGTAAGATCATGCATATGCATAAAAGCTTGCATATCAATTCGTCAGTTCCGCGATTATACATTTCACGCCGTCAAGGCGGACTCGGACTTCTGAATCTCCAGTGTCTTCATAACCGAAATGTTCTGAATACAGCTTATATCGTAGCCAATGGCAGAGATCCTCTCCTAAAAATGGCCAGGAATCACGAGATCATTGGTAAAGGAGCGTTCCGTTACAAAGACGCGGAGCAAGCGGCCAAGACCCTTGGCCTGCATTTTAACATCAGAACTGAGGAAAGTGCATTACTCCATCTAGATGCTTGACTTCTGAAAGCCGAAATAAAGAAAGAAGAAGTTCAAAAATTTCATCAAGTGCTGCTGGACAAGAAAATGCACGGAAATTCTCATAGAAATGTAGAAAAACAGTCTGTGTCGAAGGAGCAAACTTTTGCTTTCCTCAGATCATCAGGCCTTAATTCAAGTAGAGGGTTTCATTTTCGCATGCCAGGGCGATGTCATTTCCACCTTAGCATACCGTGACCGCATTTTATGTCAAATAGTTCCCAGCGATAGGTGCAGAGCGTGTCATGCACACGCTGAGTACCTGGAACATATACTATCGGGGTGTCCCACCCACGCAGGAACGACGTACATCTACAGACATAATGCGGCCCTAAGAGTCCTTTATTACCATCTTTGTCGCTCTTACGGTGTAGGCCGCGAACCTGCCCTGCCGAACGCTCCGAAGGAGATAGAGTCAATTCTCCAAAACGAGAAGTGCAAAATTTTCTGGAACTACGATTTTGGGACAGCAGTCTCCGTTGCACACTCGAGGCCTGACATTGTTCTCCAAGACTTCGAGAAACGAACTATATTCGTGATCGAATTGTCGGCACCGTCTGAATACAACATCACTGCCAAGGAGAAAGAAAAGGAGGAGTGATATCACAAAAGAGAGCTGCAAAAGCTGCACCCAAAATATTCGGTACAAGTAATTGTCCTTGTGATAGGTGCTCTCGGAGGTGCGAAACTATCACTGGTTCGTAATCTTAAAGCCATACCAGCCTGCCAAAAATATGCCAAGGCTCTTGCGAAATGGATTCAGAAAGCTGTCATCCTTGGGTCGCTTCGTGTCCTCAAAACACACGAGGGTTTCGCCGGCCTGTCGTTTTGATTTCATCGTGTCCTGTGACCACCCATCTCACGGCTGTGAGACGTCGCCATGAATGTGATTTACCGCGGTCCTACTGGGAGCTGGTGTCATTTTTTAGATGGCAGTTGCTCCTAATGAGACCGTGCGGTGGTTGTTTAACCTGATTATTTAATTATATATTACAAATTTGTTTATATCTCAGTTTTCCAATATGTTTACAAATTTCATGTGACTAAGTCAATACTTTTTAAGCTTATCCAGTTCCTTTTATTCAAAATCTAAAATGTGTTTTCTGAATAAAAATGTTCTACTATTCTTAATACGGTTTATGGTTCTTGGGAGTTTTTTCGTGACGCTATTGTTCCGTGCGGTCACTTTTCTGATGGTCTATTACACGAACCTACTCGATCGTTACTGTGAATCGGTAGTGGTATTCGTGTGGTGAACAGCTCGGCCAACTGGGAGGCATGCCGTATTCTTACTGATTCGGATTTCCAACCTCTTTCTCTCGATCTGGTTTTCTTTCTCAATGGGAGAGGTTGTGAAAAATCGCAAGTGTGACGCATGACTCCTTCGTACTGCGTTTTAGATTCATTGTAAATTCTAAAGTGAAATTTAATACTCGACTACAAAATGTTCTGAATGCTAAAAAGTGAGCATATCGCAGTGTCAAGTGTTTTGCAATTCATGGGTTACTGTAAAGTGAATACGTAATTTGTCCGACTTGATCCTCTTCTGGTGTTGTGGGAAGAGAAGAGTCAGATAACACATACCCCCAGATTTAATTCTTATAAATTAGCATTGATGTCCGCCAAATGATATACAATTATTATTTATATAAAGATATTTGCAACTTTCGTTTTATGCAGTCGAAAAATTACTGCGCTATCTCCTCTTCACGCCGCCTCTTACAATTTCATCGTTGAATAGTGCGGCGTCGCGAGGCGAATTTAATAAAAGAACACGTTACCGTCCCCAGAACAGAACTATCCATCCCACTTTCTGCTCTTAGCGTGTATACATCTCCCATATCCTCTGAACTTTAAAGAAATTATAATAACGCACGAAATTCGAATGTAGCCTTTCTATTGTAAAAAAATTGATCTCAACCTTTTTATTTGATTGACTTTGTAATCTGAGAATACGCTACTCTCTCGCTGTCCCACGACAGTCCTTCTTTGTACTGGAAACTGGATTATATATAATTCGGACTTGTCTTCAATTGGCCTTAAAGCTATTTCAGGGTCTCCGAACGTAAACAGCCAGCGCCGTGTGAACCATTTCCTAATATAACGCAACATATGCGCGTGAGTAACAGCGCACTGTCCCTTTATCCCACGCTCCTGGTATTTCACACTTGATTGAACACCCTCTCTCAACCCCGAGGGGCTCGATTCTAAGCCCGAAAACGTCGCGGCAGCGCTTCTCGGAATTAGTAAAACTGAGCTAAGTAAATCCAGGTCCGAGTGTAATTCATTAACATCGTATAAGAGTGGCAAACTAACCTAACTAGTGAAATAACATTCGTTTTGGGATGAAACAAAACTTCCCCAAAACTTGGATAATAAAAACGAACATCCAAATAAAGGCCGAATAACATGAACATTCCGACTTCCAAGCTGAAAGCACCCAGATTTTAATGGATTTACCATCTGATCATTTAAGTCACAGCTTATTTTGGACTATAAACAGTGTTTAGAACTCTTAATAATATGTGAAGTATTCATTCGAAATTATTAATTTTTTGTGAATATTTGCATCAAAAATTAGTTATGAATTCTTGTTCGTTTAAAATGAAGCTCGATTTCTGTTAATAATACAGAAACGCATGTCCTCTAAATTTCTGACGTGTACGGTTGATATCATATATGCCTTCTTGCGCAGATAACAAATAACATAAGAAAAATTAATCTTTTTCTTTTCTGTGCAATAAGAAATACATAAATTTGACTGTACGATATTAAAGTTATAAAAAAGTTCTGGCGAAGGAAATTTTCAATTAAAACAAAAGTTTCATGATTTCTGTAATTCCACACCATATACATCATTCTTCTGGATTATAGGTAGCTAAAACAGCTACAAGGACATGATTCATCTTTGAGAAATTCCTAGGAAGCACTAGTTTCTATTTTATAGTCGTCTCATGTCCTGAAGACGCCCTTAAACATTAGATGTCCAGAGGAAAGTAATCAGACCGACACTTTTGCCCCATAAACGTTTTGAGAACGTCCCAAGGACTACTCATTTCCTTGTCTACTAGGATGATTAAAAGAAAAAACAATAATACGTATTTATTTAGCACTACACTATTTGTAGCGAACAATAAAGAAACATTTAGGATTAGACTATTCTCGTATTAGAGTTTCGATTCTAATTTTCTGAAAATTAAATCACCGTTTGTTAAAATAGTGACTTAATCTTAACAAAATAAAACTTGTCATTATGAACCAACTCGCCGGGATGGACGCCAACACCCGATATCGTTCATCTGAAACATAAAAAATGTATGTTAAATGATTGCCAATATTATCATTATTATAAATTAACAATAAAGATCGTATGTTTCATTTCTCTTCATGAAATTGATCAAAGACGGTGGGCACTATTTTGTATACTCTGTTGATCTGGAACTACTGTTGATCTGGACCTAATGTTGACTAACTTTTTTGTTCTTAATAAAATTTGATTATCGAACCTATACACCCAATCTTCCGATCTTCCCTATGAGTTTCTGCTAAGATCCATACTAAATTTTGGATCCTTATATACCTTATATACTCATATCCCGGAAGCAATTGGAAGTGGGTATATTTAGTGTTCGAAGAAAAAATATAACACGCGCGCTAATAACGCTAGCTAACTTTAGATGTGATTTTCTCTAAAATAAGTTTTTGGAAGCTCTCCTATTTGGCACACAAGTCCTAAAGTTGTCCTATAAACGCCTGTTAACGGACGTCTTGAGGTCGCCCTGAGAACCTTTTAAAGACATGAACAGATTCAAAGGATGCCCTAAAGTCGTGAAGTTACATGACATATAGGTACATCCTAAGGACATTTTTAGGATGTCCCTGTGCCCACTAGGCTACCTTCAATATGGTACCGTTTTTAGGATATACGTTACTATAGGTAAATCCATACCGACCCTAATGTCCCTTTTCATACGGACGTACACATACGGGTAGTTGTTCAAAAATAGGGTGTCAATCCAAGCCATCGATAGGCAGCGCGTTGCCGGAGGTCATCAGCACGGTTTCGCATAAGTTGATGCGAACACTGTGAGAGCTCTAAGTGTTTCTCGCATCACAGAGCATGCAGTCGCTCCATGTAACCTTGTCGCTCAGGGGCCATACTGGTATCGTGGCACTCCAGTAGGTCGCCCCTCAGTCGATCCGTCCACTCAAAAGTATTGAGATTTTTTCGGTCCATCATATTGACTCTCTCTTGATTGGATCCCCCAACTCTAGGGTAGTCGGCGTTGTTGTCGAACCCATTGTCGGGATCCCTGCGCGTTCGATTGTTTTGAATCGCACTTACAACTATGTTTGGTGTTATCATTGTTGTTCACACGAGCAGCTAGGGAAAAGGGTTCGTCCATCCTTGTAGAACCCCTCATGCAAGGATAAAGCTGCATACCTTATGAGGTCGCCCGGTATCCCAGAGTCACCGATTAAGACACCTCATCCAGGTGCCATTCAGCTTTCGGCACGATTGTTACGCCTCCGATCGAGTGCTATTTCTTCGGGACCATCCCCGGACAATTGTCCGCGACTGCTTATTTAATATTGTAACCATATTCAGCAGAATCCCTTGGTACAGGGATCCTCTAACCACTACCTGGGGATGCGTCCGGTGGAATCACAGTTTTTGAAATAAGCTGAATTTTAGAACGATTGAACATGTTTCCTTAGAGTTATTACGCGGATAAGCGAAAGTGACCTCAGTGTAGCCAATGTGAGCGCCTTGAGCTACTGCGCTTGCGTTAGGGTCGCGCGCTAGTTGGCCGCAGTTGACGTGGAATTCAAAATGGGAATTTGGAGTTGGCCAACCAACGCTCGACCCCAACACAAGCGCAGTAGCTCAAGGCGCCCACATTGGCAACGCTGAATTACCCATAAAGGTTCCTACATGTTCATCATGAACTATAATTGACGTGTGGATATCGCATTGCTGCAAATACCCGAGGATTCGAATATTTATTAAATTTTTTTAAGTAAACCGACCTGCTAAATAACTAAGTTATTAGTGCAAGTGATCAGAAGTAGAACACATATAAAATACGCGCTTAATCTGTCTAATCGCATGTGAGACGCCGGACGAGTCAGTCATTGCCTTCACCTTTAAATTTTTTATTTGTATATATATAATTAAAAAATAAAGTTAAACAACCACCGCAGGCTCTCACTGGGAGCAACTGCCATCTAAAAATGACACTCATGGCCACGACTCACAACCGTGAGATGGGAGGTCACAGGACACGATGAAATCACAACGACAGGCCAACGAAACCCTCGTGTGTTTCGAGGACACGAAGCGACCCAAGGATGACAGCTTTCTGCATCCATTTCGCAATTCCTTTTCTTTCACCTTGGCAGTGATGTTGTATTCGGACGGTGCCGAGAATTGGATCACGAATATAGTTCGTTTCTCAAAGTCTTGGAGAACAGTGTCAGGCCTCGAGTGTGCAACGGAGACTGCTGTCCGAAAATCGTAGTTTCAGAAAATTTGGCACTTATCGTTTTGGACAATTGACTCTATCTCCCTCGGAGCGTTCGGCAGGGCAGGGTCGCGGCCTAGACCGTAAGAGCGACAAAGATGGTAATAAAGGACTTTTAGGGCCGCATTATGTATGTAGATGTACGTCGTGCCTACGTGGGTGGGACACCCCGATAGTATGTGTTCCAGGTACACACACTGATATGCAAGCTTTTATGCATATGCATAATCTTACGTGTGGTGACATAAAGGGCCATAAATTCGTTCTTCGTCCAGTGAACCACCCCAAACGAGTAGAGTAGAACCGGGACGGCAAGCATGTTAGTCGCAGATACCTTGTTCAGCGCTGACAGATTGGAAGACCAAATCTGTCAAAGAAGATGCTTGTATCTGCTTCGGAGAGACTCCTTTACTGATGTTACGCCTTGAATGCGGCTTTGAGGCACGCCCAGGTATGTATAGGTCTCTCCAGTGTTAAGATGTCTAATGACACTTATATCCACAAGCTGCAGCGTCTTTGCAGATCCCTTTTATATATCAGCAAAAATTATTTACATAAGAACGCAATCTCTTTACATAGCTTCAGCGAACAATTATAGAAATTCATCTTTGCTCCACTTGAGGATGGAAAGTACAGAGGCAAAGAAAATTAGAATCAAATGTCATGGACCCAATAAACACGAATATAGTATACCTCAGCGAAAGAAAGATATAAAGGTACTTGTTGGGTCCATCCAAATTTACTCACACCGTACCCGATAAACACCTTTATATATATTTAAAAACATATTTAATTAGATATTAAATAAAAAATGCTTTACATAACAATAAGAGCGTGATGTAAGGTACTTGAATGCCAATTTACAACTGAAAATTACTATTTGGTATTCACTTTTAGAAAATCACTTTTACATATCAGCAAAAATTGTTTACACAAGAATGCGATCTCTTTATATAGCTTCAGCGAAGAATTACAGAAATTTACCTCTGCTCCACTTGAGGATGTAAAATACAGAGGCAAAGAAAATTAGGTTCAAATGTCATGGACCCAATAAAAACTGATATATACCTCAGCGAAACAAAGATATAAAGGAACTTATTGGGTCCATCAAAATTTACTCATACCGTACCCGATAAACACCTTTATATATTTAGAAACATATTTAATTAGATATTAAATAACAAATGCTTTACATAACAATAAGAACGTGATGCAAGATACACGAATGTCAATTCACAACTGCAAATTACTATTAAGTACTAATTTGTAGAAAATTCCTTTTATATATCAGCAGCAATTGTTTATATAAGAACGCGAACCATTTACATAGCTTCAGAAAACAATTATAGAAATTCACCTTTGCTCCAGTTTAAGATGTAAAGTACAGAGGCAAAGAAAATTAGATATAAAGGAACTTAATTGGTCCATCCCAATGTACTTATACCACACCCGATAAACTCCTTTGTATATTTAATAACATATTTAATTATACATTAAATTACAAGTGATTTACCTAACAAAAATTACATTGTGTAAAGTAAGTGAATGCCAATTTAAAACTGAAAATTACTATTAGGTATTAATTTGTAGAAATTCCCTTTTATATACTAGCAAAAATTGTTTATATAAGAACGCAACCTCTTTCATAGCTTAAGAAAACAATTATATAAATTTATCTTTGCTGTATTTCAAGATATAAAGAACAGAGGAAAACCAAATTTAATCAAATATCGGGGACCCGATAGACACGAATAAATACCTCA
Organism: Andricus coriarius; assembly: GCA_932066315.1. Taxonomy (NCBI): domain Eukaryota; kingdom Metazoa; phylum Arthropoda; class Insecta; order Hymenoptera; family Cynipidae; genus Andricus; species Andricus coriarius. Next base: position 9,443 of record CAKNWT010189106.1, read on the forward strand.
GCGAAACAAGGATATAAAGGAACTTTTGGGTCCATCCAAATGTACTTACGCTGTACACAATAAACACCTTTATATATTTAAAAACATACTCAATTAGAAATTAAATTACAAGTGCTTTACATAACAAAACTGAAGTGATGTAAGGTATTTGAGTGCCAATTTAAAACTGAAAATTACTATTTGGTATTAATTCGTAGAAAATCCCTTTTATATATCGGCAGAAATTGTTTACATAAGAACGCGACCTCTTTACATAGCTTCAGTGAACAATTATAGAAATTTACCTCTGCTCCACTTGAGGATAATTTACTTGGAAAAATTTACTTGCAAATTTCGCAAAGAAACGTGACAAAGGTTTCGATACGAGATCAGTTCAAGCTAAGAAGACCCAGACGCCTCAAATGAGGCAAAGAAAATTTGAATCAAATATCGATATACCCGATAAATATGGATATATAACTCAGCGACACAAGGAAATAAAGGAACTTATGGGTCCAACAAAATGTACTTATACCACACCCGATAAACACCTTTACATATTTATTAACATATTTAATTAGAGATTAAATTACAAGTGATTTACACAACAAAAATTACGTTGTGTAAGGCAAGTGAATGTCAATTGACAACTGAAAATTACTATTAGGTATTAATCTGTAGAAAATCGCTTTTATATACAAGCAAAATTGTTTATATAAGAATGCGATTCATTTACATAGCTTCAGGAAACAATTATAGAAATTCACCTTTGCTTTATTTTAAGATATAAAGAACAAAGGCAAAAAAAATTAAGATCAAATATTGGGGACCTGAAAAACTCTGATATATACCTCAGCGAAACAAAGATATAAAGGAACTTATTAGGTCCATCCAAATGTACACACACCATATCCGATCAACACCTTTACCTTTACGTAGCTCCAGCGAACAATTATAGAAATTTACTTTGCTGCACTTGAGGATGTAAAGTAAGAAAGTTTGGATCAAATATTGGGGAGCCGACAAACTCTGATACGTACCTCAGCGAGATAAAGATGTAAAGGAACTTATTGGGTCCAGCCAAATTGACTTATACCGTACCCGATACACACTTTATATATTTAAAAACATATTTAATTAGATATTAAATTACAAATGCTTCACAGAACAAAAATAACGTGATGTAAGGTACGTGAATGCCAATGTACGACTGAAAATTACTATTTGGTATTAATTTTTCGACAATCCCTTTTATATATCCGCAAACATTGTTTATATGAGAACGCGACCTCTTTATATAGTTTCAGCGAACAATTATACAAACTTATTACCTTTGCTCCATTTAAAGATGTAAAGTACAGAGGCAAATAAGATTAGGCTCAAATATCGGGGACCCGATGAAAATGGATACATAACTCAGCGATACAAGGATATCAAGGAACTTATTGGGCCGATCAAAATATACCAAGTGGTTATGCAAATATAAGATTGACAAGAAAGATCCTGGATATTAACAAACCTTGCCTTTTTTCTGGTTATGTCTGAATTCCTAATTTTTAAGAAGTATATAAAGATTTTAATTGGGTTCAGTTTGAACACGTAAAGAACATTATAGGGTACGGTGTCTTAGACGATGTGAATTATTGTAGGTTCACGAGGGGGTGGCCAATTTTTCCAAAAATACGAAATATTGTAGCATCATTAATACAATATTGCGTGCTGCTTGTGTTACTCGTAGGGTCTCTAAGCGGTAATGTAAATCCATGATTTGAAAAACGGAACCTGGATTGTAACAAAACCTGCTCTTTTTTTTTGTGTCACAATTTGTAATTTTTGAGATGTATGTAAATGTTTATATTGGATTTAATTTGAACACGTGAAGATATTTATGCGGTACAATGTCTTAGTCGATGTGAATACTTGTATGTGCACAATGTGGTTGTTAAATTTGAGAATTTCAATCTAAACTGAGCTATCAACAGGACCAGACTTCGGAACTAAGCTGGTATGGATTTAAAATATTAAGCTTTCATAAACAACTGGTTTTTCTATAATTAATTACTAATGGCGACATAGTTATGGTACCCTATATGAGCCTTTACGTGTCTACATTGTACCCAATATAAACCTATATATACTTCTTTAAATCGGCGACTCGGACCTAACATGAAAAAGAGAAGGCTGTACTCTTAGCCTGGTTCTTTGTTCAAATACTGGATTTTCGTAAAAAGCTGGTGAACTTTAGATGCATATAAACAGCAAGCGAGACACTTTAGGCAACAAAGCCGTTTTATTTTTTGCGTTGAAATCTCATATAGCCCTATATAAGGCATGTACCGTATTTTCAAACAGGATTCTATTTCATGCCCATCTTGTAACTCGGGAAACGTGACAAATTGTGTACTTAAGGAAAATTTAAATTTTCGCCTTTCTTGTTTAATGAACACATTACAAGTGATTTTGGTTAATTACTGTTACCCAGCGGATACGTTCTGTAACTGTTATATTACAAAAAGGGAACATTTATACCTAACATTGTTACAATAGTGTTCCAGAACAATTACAGAACATAAAGGTAAGACGGTTCTGTAACGTTTTTACTGTAAGGATCCGTAACAGTTGTGGAATTCTGATCTGTAACCAATATAGAATAGTCTGCTGGAACTGTTATGTCACTAGAATGTCACACGTGATCCAAGAACAGAACACGAAGGTCACACTGTTCTGTAACGATGTTACTGTAAGGATACGTAACAGTTCTAGAATTATGTTCTGTAACCAATATAGAACAGTGTGCTGGAACTGCTATGTCACTAGAATGCCACATGTGTTCCAAAAACAGAACATGAAGGTCACACTGTTCTGTAACGCTGTTACTGTAAGTATACGTAACAGTTCTAGAATTGTGTTATGTAACCAATATAGAACATTGTGCTGAAACTGTTATGTCACTAGAATGTCACGTGTTCCAAGAACAGAACATGAAAGTAACACTGTTTTGCAACACGGTTAGGTAAGGATACGTACCAGTTCCAGAATTCTGTTCTGTAGCTAATATAGAACAGCGTGCTGGAACTGTTATGTCACTAGAACGTCACACGTATTCCAAGAACAGAACATAAAGGTCACACTGTTTTACAACGCTGTTACTATAAGGATACGTCCAGTTATGGAATTCCGTTATGTAACCAATATAGAACAGTTTACTGGAACTGTTATGTCACTTGAATGTCACGTGTTCCAAGAACGGAGCATGAAAGTCACACTGTTTTGCAACACGCTTAGGTAAGGATACGTACCAGTTCTGGACTTCTGTTCTGTAAATAATGTAGAACACAGTGATGGAACTATTATGTCACTAGGATGTCACACGTGTTCCAAAGTCTGAACATAAAGGTCACACCATTCTGTAACGCTGCTACTGTAAGGATACGTAACTGTTCTGGCACTCTGTAACGTAACTAATATATAACACAGGGATAGAACTGTTACGTCACTAGAATGTCACACGTGTTGCAGAAATGGAACATAAAGGGCACACAGTTCTTTAACAATCTTCGAAAAGTTTTGTGCCCACGGTGGAGCGCGGAAAGGGACCGTACTTAAATTACGTAACAGCTCAAGGGTGGGGGAGTCGAGACAATTTGTTATGATTTTTTACGGAAGGGGGTGGGGGGCTCATTCATTCATGTATGTAATTTTTGCAAATTCGCAAAAACTTTCGCCTGAAGATTATATTTTTGGTTATAAATTTTATTACTTGTTTGAAAATTCAACAATTACGTTAAAAATTCATACCGTTTGGTTGCAAATTCAACTGTGCTGTTAAAAATTCGTCTTTCTGGGTTGCAAATTCATCCCTTTTTTAAGAACATTAACCTTTTGTTTAAAATTAATATTTTGTTGTTGATAAGTCAACCGAAATCTTTTATGGATGAAAACTATTTTTCTACACTTGTCTTTTTGATTTAAAAGTTCATCATTTTCAGTATAAATATTGCATCTTTCTGGGAAAATTGCAAGTTTTTTGTTGAAAATTAAACTATTTCCGTGAAGATTTACTTTTTGTTTAAAATTCCTATTTTTGTATGGAAAAGTCAAATGAAATCTTTTTGAATGAAAATTCAAATCGTTTTTGAAAATTTGTCTTTTTGATTGAAAAATTCACCTGTTTTAGTAGAATTTTCATTTTTCTTGGACAACAATGCATTTGTTTGGTTGAAAAATGTACAATTTTGTTAAAAAGTCATACTTTTTGGTTAAAATCTGTTTTAGAAGAAATTTCATCTTTCTTAAATAAAAATGCAACTATTTGGTTGAAAACTAAACCTCTTTT
>CAKNWT010189111.1:0-11956 GCA_932066315.1 Andricus coriarius
ATCCCATCCCATCCCATCCCATCCCATCCCATCCCATCCCATCCATCAAAAAATGTTGTCCGTCGTTAGCTATTGCTTCAATTAATTATTTTAATAGAAACTGAGATGCTTTTGGAAAACTCAATTTTCTAATTGTGTCATTTGGAATTCAAATTTAAATTGTTTCTACATAAAGCACCTTTCCTTGCATTTTTCAGGCTGGAGGAAATATATCACATTTTCTTAAAATATCTGTTATTTTTATGGAAAATACTATATTTTTATCATTTATTATGATAAATTATGCCAGGGTAATTAAGAATCAGACTCCGGGCAAGAGTCATAACTGTTTTTTTTTTCATTGCATTTTCAAAACATTTTTTATTACGAAAATCGTTCAATAGTTCGAGGCTCGTTGAAAAGAGAATCAACCTTATATTTACAATCAAAATGTAAGTACATAATAATGATGATTGAATAACATTTTTATAAATATATTTAGAGACAAATTATTTTTAATCTATCCAGGAATAATGTTAATTTGAAATCGGCAATTTTTTAAATATCACTGTAACCTTCATGTGAGATACAGATTTAAAAAAAAAATTAATTTAGTATTCTTATGAATGATAAATAATTGTAATAAAGCCTATATTTTAAGATGTTGATGACGTTTAATCAACAGAAACCGAATTTGAATGCACTGAAATATTGATGATGTTTTTTTACACGTATCACACTTACCCGTAACACTGAAAGAAATAATTCGATGGTACACGCATAATTCTGGTTATTCCAAGCATAATGTATTGTTCGCTCAGCTACAGCCATACGGTTTGCGTATTTTACCCATACCATAATTGCTGAAGCAATATTACTGCTTGTGTCATACGTTTCAATAGATATTTCCAAACATAAGATGGCTGTAGTAGAACGAATTTGTACGACTGCCTCAGACAGAATTTGGTTGGGGTAAATCAACCATACGCAGGACTGTCTCAGCTACTTCTCTCGTTGAGGAGATCTAAGCATACCGTTCGGATAGTCTAATGTTATGTATGTCTGGTATCCAATACTAATCAGGGTGCATCCTCCATACTGCAGTGCAGTTAAAATTGATTTCAAAATTAGATTTTTTGGTACTTTTGTTATTATTAATAATATAAAACTATAATATCGTTGAAAAGTATTTTTCATAGATATAATATTAATTTACAAATAATAATATAATATATTAATTGAAAGAAATTCACTTTTGGACTATAAATTGAATTTATTTCGATTGATGAATTATAATATTGTATATTTGTAAAAAATAGTTTCCAATGAAATTATGGTCTCATAATATTAATAACAACAAAAGTACCTAAGCATCCTGATGTATTGCTTACAAAAAATTTAAATATTATTCTTAAGATACAATAATGAATGGCAAATAAATGTTGAATACCAAAGTTTAGCAATTTTTTACAGAATAACACAAGCATGGAGGTGAAAACTAGTATTTTTTTAAGTTTTTCAAAATACCCATTACATTGACAGTAAAATGATTCTTAAAATTAGCTTCAAAAGAAGCGCATCTGAGGATTGTGAATTTGTAGTCCATTGAAACTTGAATAGGATTTAAAAATTAGAAATCAACTCCAATCTGAAAGTCCTACAGTTTCAGAAAAGTTTCCTTCGTTTTTGGAATTCTGTCAAAATCAGAGTTTGATTAGTTTGATTTTATGATATAAAATATTCTTTAACCATATTCTTCTCTTGCCAGAAGTCTCCGATTTTTTTGGCCTGAGGTTTAGAATTTTTTAAAGTCCCTGAAAAAGGCCTGGAATTTTGAAATCGAAATTGTGTATTACTTGGTACAAGAAAATAATCAAAAAGGTTCGTCACAAATTTATTCTCATAATTTAAGTACATACATTAAGAAAAAAACTTAAAAATTCCAAACTTTATGAAAAAAGCATTCTACTGACTCACAGGAAAACTTCCTTATAGAAGACGAAATTCAGAAAAAAAGTGGGAAAAAACTGTGAAAGTGGATTTTTATTGTGACAAGCGTATTTTTATATTTTCAACCCAGTGGTTTTTTTTTAAATGAACGTCAACATTCAAATAATCATAATTTTATGAAACATTTTTTCTCCTAAATCAAAAAAATACATTTCGCCTAATTTCCTCTAGAAACACAAGATATTTTGTCACTCAAAGATTCTGTTCATGGAAGTGTAGAACCTGCCTGATTTCAAATGCATTCAATCAGGGGAATAAATTGTATTTATTGAAAGCTAAGTGGAAAGCCCGTGAAGCCTGAAAAATAAAGCCAATATTCATATTGAAAAAAAAGTGATTCGATTCGAAAGGTACATGAATATTCTTACATTTGGTAAAGTTTCTGAAGGTTTAAGAACGAGAGTGTCATTTGCTTTGTCAAGTAGGGAGGATTTCCACTTTTGCCATTTGTTTGTGAAAATAGCTATCGGTCCAGCCTTATTCAAGAACAACTCTTGTATAAATTTCAGAGTAAGGCATTCAAAAGCCTCCTCACTCACCTTATTCTCTACAAAATATTACAAGAAAAATAATCTACATGGTTTGTTTACAAGTTTTCATGCTTCGAAGTTACGATGATAGTGAGGTTGTGTTTCAGAATTGCATTCAATAAAAGATATTTTTGCCACAATAATTAACACTTACCATCAAACTGTGGTATAAATTCGGCCAGATTCCATTCTAGCAGTTTGGTTTCTACGAAGTCATCCATATTTAATGGTTAAACAGACAAAAGTAACAAAAATCAGAAGCCTGAAGAAAGCGACTGATGCCTAGTCGACGCGCACATCACCGGTTGATCAATCGCGCATACCAGCCGGATGCCCAATGCAACACTTTAAAGCAGTGTTATTTCAAATAGATAGTTGATAAAATTATGTGTTAAATACGGCTATGAGACCGGGCATAGAATTATTGTACCTACACTATAATAATTGGATATTTTATTCATATTTGTTATTCGACACTTTTCTCAACTATTGTTTCAGTCAAACAAACTTTCCTTGCCATATTAGCCTTGGTGATTTTCAAGCAAACAAGGATTGCTACTAGCCTCAAACTATTTATTTCAGTAAATGACGGATAATGTGGATTTGTTCATACACTTCTAAATAAAATAAAAAATATTTCCTTGTGGAATAAATAAATAAAAAATGAATTTCGGCATTGGAAACAAGAATCTTCTCAAATATTCGAACTATCATTAATCAAATTATAGTTTTTGAATTTCTTATCACACTTATCCATGTCTACCTCATTATGTTCATAAAATTCTTTAAAAACAAATAATGTTAACACAAAATTACTTGAAATATTACAAACAATAAATTTGATTAATTATCGTATTTGTCTGACTGGGCATGGTTTGAACCACTGTGTCTGAGAAAGCTGGTCCTTTACAATTTATGTTATAAGATACATTTTTGCTGGATAACTACGCTTTGATTTCGTGTCAAAAAACGAAAAAAAATTATGAAGACCATTTACTTTATGCTTGCACTAAAAGAACTTGTAAAATTTTTTTCTCAATTTAGAATATTTGAGTGAAAATCTTGACAAAAAAGTTTGCCCCGATATTTTTCCAATAAATTCCTAATTTGTGATATTTGGAAATTTCGGTGACCATTTTTTTATTTTTAGAGTGTTTATCGAATAGGCAAATATTATTTAAAAATCCGTAAAATTAGGAACTCTATATAGACGGTAGCTTTCTAAACTTATCGGTTTTCGATTGAACATTTAAAACGTAAAAATGGTTTAACGAGTTTGAGATTTTTTTACCAATACTGGAATCGAGCCACTCTACCGTACGTTTCCATAGTCTGTGGTTCACTCTGTTTGCATGATTATTTCAGAACTTGTAAATGGAGTGTAAAATCTCTCCGAACATTAAAAGCATTTTTTTATTATAGCTTCTATTTTTGGAGGCTTGTTTATTAATAAATAATTATTTAATGACTAAATTTGTAATTTTATGTTTTTTGATTTCGAATTATAATATTTACATTCTTTAAATTTGGAAATCGTACGAGTTTGCACATTTGAATTTGAAATTCTTCATTTTTGAATAATTGAATCTCAATTCTATCAAAAAAATGCAAAAAATGCCTCACGTTTTTTTTGCAGAACTAATAATCAAATTATCGTTTAAAAATATTTCGTACCTGGTCTGTTTTATTAGTATTTTGTAATTCGCCACCCAATCACAAAATCGAGTGATGATGCATTTTGAATAGAAATCATATTTGCTGTACGCAGCGATTAAAAGGTTATCGACAAAGCTCTTCGGTTTGCTGTTTGTACCGCTAATCGAACATTTGCCATAACGCGAAACTCGATAAGGTCGAATCTCTGATCCCGAGCGTATCGCTGGGATTATCTTGACTGCAAGGTAGGTGAAATGCGAGCATTCATGGGGTGGTTGCAACAAGAGTAATCCGTCGCTGTATTTCATAGACAGTAAACATACCTACTCGATAATAGAGCTCCATCCAGCTTTTTAAAATTGAGAAAAATTGTTACTAGTTTTCCAAATTTCGATTTTTAATGCGATGTTTAACATATTATACCTTTTTACTTCCTAAAATCATTATTAGACTGATAAATACGTAATGTAAATATTATATTGTAAATGTATTTTGAAACTAATAACGTCGTATTAAAGACTTAAATTTAATAAATCATAATAATAATTATAATAATAATAGACAAGTTTTCGCAGTGATTTGTAACTAATACATTCTGCTCGCAGCATGAAGTTGGTTCCCACAGATCTTTTGTTTTTTTTTCCTTCTATTTTAATTGTTTTAATTTATTATTTGAACATTAGAATCACATATGTGTACAAAGAAAATAATAATGTTCAATTGATAATATATACAATTCTTTGAAAATCAATTTTAAATCTTCGGAATTGTACAATAAAATGAAATTAGTAATTGGAAACTAATATTTTTTAAATAATTATATAAGACGTTTGATTTACTGCGTTTTTTTTTTATTTTCAGTTGATAACTTTTCATTTTTTTATGACTTAAAATATTTAGTATATAGAAAAAGCCTGAAATAATGAGTTCTTGAAATCTATTAAAACTAAAATTAATTAATTTTAAGCAGGAGTGGAGTCCTTGAACCTCCTTATTTTATTATGAAAAACAAACATTTTGCAGATATTCTAAATTCCTCAAAATCTGTGAATTAATTTAATTTCCTCAAATACTTGAAATCCTTGAATTAGAGAGTTAGAGAAGCCATTCATGATTTTATTTTGCTTAAACAAAATTTTTGTGCTTCACATTAGGAATGAGAAAATCAAAAAACACAAAATTCTGATCTTTTGATCAGTAGAATGCAAAAAAAAAATTAAATTAAAAAGAATTTGTGTATTTAGTAGGAATTTTATTCATCATTTCCAATTTTACTTCTTTATTTGCTACCTAAAGCAGTACACAGATAAAATTTTACAATTATTGTACCTATAGCATAAATTTCAACTATTTAAATTTTTTTATGTTTTAGAAACTTCCCGGTGCCACTCAAACTTCTTTAAAAAATGTAGAAAAAAAAACTTTAGAAAACTTTATTCACTAAGAGAAATTTAATCAGTAGCTGTCAATATTTAGATCTAAACGCCGGAATAAATCAATTTTCTGATGATAATTGGCATTATGGTCCATAATTTTGATTTTTTGTTCTTTTTTCATTTAAAATTTGTTTCTTAATATTCTTATAAGTGTCATTAGCTTTTCAAATTTATAATTTAGCATTTAATTGGCCTAAAATCCATTATATTTATAAAATCTATTAAAAATAGAATTATGTAAGGTATTTCAGAAGCAGATACTATCTAAATCTGAATTAGTAGAAAATTACTATTTGGTAGTAGTTTTCTACTTATTTAAATAGTGCCAATTCGTTTACTGGTACTTAGTAAAAATCTATTAATTCAATAAGTGAGAATAATTGACTGAATCAATTAGTTACTATATCTTCTATAGGAAGTGGTTATGCTACTACTAAATGAATTGTTAAATTTATTGCCGGTGACTATTTCAAAAGGTAGTTTCAAGTCAATTTAAAAACTGATTTTTCAACGAAGAGAATTTTATTGAAATATATTAATAAATTATTAAAGTCAGATTAGGTCCGATTAAAAACCATTTAGTTCAATACGAATTGAAAACATGTTATGATAATAACTAAAACTGGAATATAAATAATCTTGAAAGGTTTTGCTATACAAAAACAACCGCGAAGGCGTAACTTTTTTTCTTCTAGCTAGATAAAACTATTAAAATCGATGCAATAAACGAAAGATACGCATATAAATATCAAACTTTAAAAATGATGCCAACAATAAGCTCAAGATTGATTGCTGGAAAGCTTTGTAAGCTTTAAACTTAATTATCTTCAATTTTAAATTGCATTCATGAAATATTCAAACCTGAAAATCATACCTGGAAGAAACATTTCCAAACAATTTCAAGTTCTATCCAGATAGATCAAGTTTTTTCAGATATAATATTTTATGGTACGGAGCGATTCAAATATTTCTCTTTTTTTTTAATCGACTCGGAATAAGTCCACAGCTTCGTGAGTATCTATGAATTTGAATAATAATTGAAACAAATTTTTATTTGATAGTTGATAATTGAATTTTGCACTAAAAAAGATCAGTTTTCGACCAGAAATGAAATAGTTAAATTTTAACTTAACAAATGAATTTTCCAGAAAAAAAATGTTAGTACTAAAGTGATGAATCTTTTACTGAAATAGAGGAATTTTGAACAACAAATATGAATTTATAACAAAAGAGTAACTTTTTACAATAAGATTAATTTTGAAACATAAAGAATAATTTTCTACAAAAAAATACGTCTTTTGAAGAAAATAGAAGAAATATCAACAAGGCCAACTTTCAACCAAATAGTTGAATTTTCAGCTTAAGAAATTAATTTAAAAAAAAAATGTAGCCGAAATTATGAATTTTCAACTAAAATTACGAACCATTTACTGAAATATAGTAGCTTAATTTTCAACTAAAAAAGATATTTTTTCTCCCTAAACTCGAATGGTTAAATTTAAAATGTTGTATTATGTTAAACCAAAGAGATGAATTTTAATCTAAAATGTTGCAATATTTTTCTGAAATAATTACATTTTCAGTTTGAAAACAAATTAATTTTCTGTTTAAGTAAAAACGAATTTTCAACAAAATAGTTCACTTTTCATCCAGAGATATAAATTTTTCATTAAAAGAGTTTAGTTTTTAACTCAGTGATTAAATGTGTACTACAAAAAAGGTGAAACTACATTTCAACATAAGTTGAGTTTTCAACTTAAAAAGATTTTTCAGTCAAGGGATAGAAAGAATTGCAAACAAGCTGTTAAATTTTCAAGCAAGACGATGAATATTTGAAACTACAGCTATCAACGATCAATTTTCAAACAAAAATATAATAGTTAAATTTTCATTTAAAAAAATTAAATAAACTTAATTAAAATTTTCGCGCTTTAAAGTATTTCGATACCTTTATTTTAATTTATCCGCAGTTTAACAATAAGGTGGTTCAAAAAAGGATTGTTTGAAGACAAAAGAGTTTTAGATTCTGTTTGAAATTTAGGTTGAACAATAATTTTTGTGCCTTAGTAAAACGAAATCTGATGATTATAAGTGCTGCCTCAAAAGTTTAAGTTTAAGACATGAAGAAAGACTTTAAAATTTTTTTCGAACCCACCTCTTTATTCGTAGCATTAATTAAATGAAATTTGTTAACCCAAAAATTTTATTTAGAAGTTGTGAATTAATTAAAATTTTTTTTAACCATCTACGTAAATTCTAATGTATGTTGAGTGAGTTTTTTGCAAGTTAGAGATCAAAAGATAAAAACTTTCTTAAACTGTTAGTTAATTACGATATGGTACGTCGAATTTCATGTAACATAGTCTGCTTTCAATATTATGTTTAAAAAAATCATGTTGACTGGAAATTTCTAAATATTTTAAAAAATGACATAATTTTCAATTTTCGAGAGACACCAGAAACTTTATTAAAAAATGTATATGTATATTCATATATCAATTTCTCAGAACGCTTTTATTCTACCTAATATCACGAGTTCACATTTTGGCCGCATTGAAAAAATTGAGAAAATTAAAAAATTGAAAATAGAAAACACTAACCTTTCTTAATTAAAACTTAAAAGCCAGCAGAATTACTAATTACTAATTCATTTAGTAACACCAATCTTATCATTTCATTTAGTAGAAAGCGATAACATTACTAATTCAGCAGTCCGTTACAACACTACTAATTGAATTAGTAAAATTTCTCATAATTCAGAGTTAGAGAGTAGGGACCGAAAATTAATATAATTGAAGTGAATTGCAATTTAATTTTTAATTTAGCAAAATTTAAAAATATATAACTAGGTCACTGATCTGGTTAATGGTTCTAGCCACGGGGCTGGCACAAAAATCACTTGATCAAAAAATCACTTAAGTATATTGAGAACAAAAATTTTTTATGAATTAAAAGCAATGCTCTAAAATCAACATTTGAAAATCAATGCCTCGCAGACGATTTTTTCAAAGTGAATCAACTTTACAATCTAAAATTGGAATACTTTTTATCATGTTTTATTGCTGCATGAGAAGAAGGTGAAAAAATGTAGGTGTACACTTTAAATCCTGCATGAGCTAATTTATATTTAAAATAACCGAATCGTTTTACTTGAAGTTCACCATGATCCTCTATTATTTGGAAAATTTTCAAGCAACGCCTTTGTTTGAAACCAATTTTCAAAAGGAAAAAAATTGCCATGGCTCTATCGATTCTAATCAATTTTCATGTGATTCTCTTTGCTGAACTTCCGATCCAATCCAGGAGAGTTTAACAGCTATCCACAATTTCAACAGCACGAATCTATCAAACTTGCATGCGATTAGTCAATAGGTGTTAATGGAATCCTTGGATTTATTGCATTGTTTTATTTGAACACAAAGTATTTACATTTAACTTTTCCTCTGACTAATTCTATAAATATATGAGCGATTCTGTATGTTGAGGTCACTTTTGACAGGAACGATTTTGTTTGTAAAAGTATATTGAAATATGTGTGTTTTTTTTTTTTTGAATGAAAACTATTCATTCGTACTAGAGTAAGTAATTTCGAAATTGTATAAGCTCAAAAATATTTCTTTCGTATTTTTTAAAAGCATTTTTCAAAAATCATCAGTCATTATTCAAAATCTGCTTTAGTGATCTGATTTTTATAAAAATTTGTGAATTTATGTAGGCTAAGACGATAAGGTAAATTAAAAATATGGTTCATATTTGATGAAAATGGGTACAGAATGGCTGATTAAACATGTTGATCAGGAATATAAAAATATCTACATATTTTTTAGATATAAAATGGAAATTTATTGAATTTTGAAGATGTATAAAGAACAGTTCTTTAACTTTGTCAAGAGTTTTCAATTCTAAATTCTCCAAATTGAAAAAATTCTAATCGTTATTCAACAAAACTGAAAAAAAATTCATTATTAAGCTTAAAACTTGAATGATTTTTCATTTTTATTTAAAAAATTAAATTCTTTAAAATTGTAATGATTGACAATTCACAGTTCTACCATTTTAAAAGTGAAGAATTAAAAATTCTTCATTTTCAACAATTTAAATTAAAAATTCTTCCATTTTCAATATTCAAAAATAAAGATTTATTAATTCAGAATGTTTATAGTTTAAAATTATAAACATATCAATACTTTTTGGGAATAGTCCAATTCGAAAGATTTAAAATGTAGAAATATTTAATTGTCAAGATATAAAGTTAAAATTTATTCAATTTCTAATATTTTGTAATGAAAATTCTTAAATTTTGTCGAGTGTTCAAACTTTTTGATTTTAAATCTTTTAAATGAAAGAAATTTTAAATGTAAATCATCAAAATTAGAAAATTTCTAATTGTAAAGCTTAATATTGACAATGAAAATTTTTTCAATTTGGACTATTTGTAAATTTTGTAATAGTTCAATTTTTAAGATTTCCAATACAAAATTTTTTAAATTTTGAGGATTTTCAATTGAAAATTCTTTAATTTTCAATATTTAGAATAAAACATTCATTGATTCGGAATGCTTATTGTTAAAATAATGTAATTTTGAACATATTTGCCTAATACGGTAGTTCAATTTTGAAGAATTATAATGAAAAATTCACCAATTCAGAATAATTTTGAACGCTTTTTAGAATATGTTGTTCAATTTCTAAAACTTACAATGACAAATTCTTTGATTTGGAATATTTATAATTAAAGACCCTTCAATGTTTAATTTGTATAATAGAAAATGCTTTAGTTTTGAATCATTTCTTGGAATAGTTGAGTTTGAAGATTTACAAATAACAATTCTTCAATGTGAACGATTTGGAATGTAAAAGTCTTCAATTTTTAATATTTAAAATTGAAGATTTATTAATTAGAAATGTTTATAGTTTAAAATTGTGTAATTTTAAACAATTTTTAGAAACGCAGGCCAATTTTAAAGAGTTACAATGAAAAATTCTTCAATTTGGAATGTTTTGTGTTGAAGAATCTTCAGTATTTAATTCATGCAATAGAAAATGATACAATTTTGAAGATTACAAATTTAAATTTGTTCACTTTTATAGATTTGCAATCGAAGTGCGATCACACGACGATTTATTATTGAATTATACAGAGATGGGATACCTAGACTTATTTGTCAAAAAATTACATTGATATTGGTTTAAAAAAAAAATCATTATCATTATTATCATCGCACGTTCAAGAAATAAAATAGAGAGAAACTACTTAACTTAAAATGCTCTAGTGTTTAAGTGTGATTAACTAACAATATATATAAAAGAATCATATTTTTTGAGACACACTTTTCAAAAGTAAGAGTCAGAATTTTTATTTGATTACCCTTGATTTCGAAAATCCTTCTTAAACTTAGCAACTTGTGAGTGAAGAAAAACGAAAAGTAATATTTTACGTATTTAACACTAGTTTAATATATTTGTTGGGTAAAACAATTTCTATATCTCTTATGGTTTTGGTCAAGTTACCAAGTATGAAAAACAATTAAATAAATATTTGCAAAGATATTACACGACGAAGCAAAATTTCAAATTAAAAATCAAACCTGATTACATGTTTCAGCATTTTTCTTTCTTCAATCAAATGCTAAAGTGATTAAAGTAATTACAAAAATTTGTGGAGTAAAGTGATTGTCTCCGTCTGCACTTTCGAGCTATTTAAAACCTTTCTACCTTGTTCTATTTCTTTTTTTTTTTATTCCTGGGAAAGTTAATGAGATCCGGCACACGGACGCATCCTCGTGATCATCGGAGATAGTAAGTACTTTAATTGGAAAAGTTTCGGTCCAGATTTTTATTTTTTCGTTTTTTGTTTTATTAGAAGCGGGATTTATGTTCGAAGGGACGATTGCCCATGCAACCGAAATACGATACGTCGCGCGAAGCAACCCTTTCGAATATTTATGCCCTCCACAGATTCTATCTACTCTACAGTACGAAGCTTTTAAAACTCTGAACATTCTCGTTTAGATAAATTTTCACTAAAATGGACGTAATAACTTTGTTTACAAGCTGAATTATTGTTAAGCCAGTATCGCTGATATGTTTTTGTAGAATCTGGTTATCAATTTTAGCTTTACAAACAACATTTCATAAAAACATTTTCAGAATATATTTTATGAGTAATATTTTATTACATATAAACTATTATCTCAAGTTACAAACATTAAAAGAAATTTCGCGATATCCAAATTTGATAATGCCAAGGCGATATTTCAACCGCACTCAGAAAACGATTCGGTTTAATAAACAAGATTTGTGTTGGTATAATAATAGAATATGGTTATTATCAGTGTTGGGTAA
>CAKNWT010189117.1:0-11939 GCA_932066315.1 Andricus coriarius
CCACTAAGTGGGTTATACTTTAATAGTAAACTGTAGTATGACATTCTATCGGTAACTTATTACTTAATTTAGACATGCGTGTGTATTCATGTTCCATGTAATTAGTTTTGACTTTGTTATTGTTTATGCTTCAGATTATTAGGAACATGTATACATTCGTATGTTAATAAATATACTTAATTATACATTAGCGGCAGAGTCTGCAATTACAATTTCTTATTAACCAAACATATGCTAACCTGTCGGTATTCTCTGAGTCATTATCCTTTCATGGTAATATACTTTATGTATCTTATGATTTCCATCTTATGGTAATGTACTTTATGTATCTTATGATTTCTATCTTACCGACCGTAGTACAGTTACCATAGATAGGTTCTAACTCAGAGAAGATCGTTAATGCTATTACTTGTATTTGAGGGATTTAGCCTGAAAGATTTGCGTTATGGTAGGTTGCACCTAGCTAGGCGTTACATCAAAATTTGTAAAATTTCGGGATGTAACACATAATTCACAAATTCTTTTCCACCTACGAAGCTAGAACCTATTAGAATCCTCCATGTACCCACGCCTCATCCTCGCTGTAAGCTTCTGACTTCCTTTCTCTCCTTTCTCACACAAATACTGTACTCTCTTCCTTGGCATAATCCATCAATAATTCCCATTGACCCTTGACCCTCTTATTCTCTTCTCGCCATCTGCCTTCTCTCGCGCCATTCCGCTCTTCTTCACCACCTGATACTTCTGTCTCCCCTCCTTATGCATACTTCTCACTTTACGCCTCTGCAGCCCATTCCTTCTAAAATACCTTTCTCTTTCAACATCCATCTTCCCCTCTCCTGCTCTGCTCTCCTTCTCCCACGAACACTCCCTAACCAGTTTACCAGCTTAAAAAATTGCCTCACACTTACACGTCCGACTCTCTATTAGAATCTTAACACAAACCCTTAAAAACTAACCTGCATTCACACCTTATCTCTAAGACCGCTCGCTCTCATCGCCTTGCCTTCCTCGATTCGCCTTGTCTCGCACGCATGTCCCCACTTTCTCTCTTTTCCTCGCATTTCCAAACTCTGCCTCTGCGGCTAATACCTAATACTTATCTACTATTTGCAATATTTACAGATTACTTACTTCTACTTCCTCTCCTACTTACAACCTTTTCTTCTCATTCCTGTTCCTCCTTCCTTCGGTTTTTCTCCATCTTGCCCAACACCTCTTTCACCCCTGCAAACGGCTTTTTATCCCTTCATTCAAGCAGTATTACCTCCATGATTATCTCACTCATTTCCACTACCTCGCAATTATCCAGCCAGTGCCTCACCCTTGCACACCCCTTCCCGCATAATTCACACATTTTTGTCTACCTAAGAAGCCAGAACCTATTAAAATCCTCCATGCGCCTACACCTCATCCTCGCTGTAAGCTTCCGACTTCCTTTCTCTCCTTTCTCACACAAATACTGTGCTCTCTCCCGTGGACCTTGACCCTCTTATTCTCTCCTCCCCTTCTGCCTTCTCTCACTCCATGCAGTTCTTCTTTACTACCTCATAATCTTTCTACCCTCCTCATGCATCCATATCACTTCATGCACCTGCAGCCCATTTCTTCTAAAATACCTTTCTCTTTGAAACTCTATCTTCCTCTCTCCTCCCCAGTTCTCCTTCTCCCACCAACACTTCCTAACCAGCTTACTTTCCCCCTCTACCAAATAATTTTTCTCATACTTACACGTCCGAATACCTATTAGAATACCACTCTCACATCACTAGTGAGTCAAACAAGTTCATTCTCCTTCAAAAATCATATGCAAATAACTTCTTTCCCAACTTCCACACCTGCCTCATCACCATATTTGCCCTTCTCACTCTCTCTTTTACGTGACCATCTATTCCCCTATTTCTCCGAAACAAGAAGCCCAGGTGCACAATCTCATTCACCTCCTGCACCGCCTTTCCCTTCCACTTGCACTCCCCTCCCTTATCCCTTCCACCTCCTTTTCTGAACACCATAACCTTGCACTTTTCCGCATTTAGCTCTAACCTTTTCTTATCCAGGTATCTGCTTGACCTCTTTATCATCTCCTTTAAAGGCCTCCTCGCTTCTTGCCAGCAACACTATGTAATCTGCATACGCGAGTGACAAAATAACCTTCATAAACCTATTTATTATATTCCACACGTCCCCCTCTGTTTTAACACTTCCCAAGTCCGCTTCCAGCTCTTTCTCCGTTTCCTGTTCTTTCTTCTTACACATCAATCTAAACCCCTTCCTCATTTCTACGTACTCCTCCCTTTTCGCAGTTCTCTCCTTCCACTTCTTGTACTTCCTCTGGACCTTCCTTTTCATCTTTTCATACATTCTCCTTCAAAGCGTATCTTTCCTAACTGCTCCTGATACTTCTCTATTGCGTTCCTCGTCCAAATCAACCTCTCCACCGTCGTTGCTTCTTCCGCCCCTAGCCTTCTATCACTCACCCCTCTTATCCACAACCCTATTGACTGATGGTCTCATTCTACCCTCTGTTCACTGCGAATCTCTCCGTCTCCTCCCACCCTTGCATATTCATGACTACATAGTTTTAAGTCTACAAAATAAGAAATTTAAAAATAGCTTAATAGTTTATTTGAAGCCTCGATGTCTTAGACGATAGCGCGTCAGAATACCATGCAGGAGGTCTGAGATTCGATCCCTGAGCCGGGTACGGATGGAAATTTTTCTATGTACTTCTACCGGGGCTTCGGTGGTTCGGAACCCACCTTAAACTGTAGGTCCCCTCAGAAAAAACTCGTGCCTTACCAAGGATAAATGGGCTCTTTCGAGGGCCTAACCTTGGGGGTCGAGGCCGATTTTGAGAAGAATAGAAAATGAGCCAGCGATCTTCTTGCCTAGTCTGGCCGTATCCCCTCTCTGCGGCCTGCTGGGAAGGCTACCGAATGATAGATTGGGAGAGGCTCACTTTGCCGTGCAAAGAGGTCCGCGCCATTTACTGTGCGATAGGTACGCCTGGCACCTGAGAGGTATAATTTCAAAACGTTGCTAACAACGAAATCCACTGATATCCAAAAACACTCAAAGAAGATGGCCGGATTCGGAGTAATGCCTTGAGAATAAACACGGGTGTGGCAAAATAGGCTTCATAGCTTCATAGCTTGAGATTATAAAAACAAATACTTTGAAAAGTCTATTAATTAGAAAACCTAAAAATCTTGTACTAATCGTATCTTATACATCATTTGCTGAGGTCGCGTGAAAATGGCAGTTTTTAAACAAAATTTTAATTGCCTATTATTTTGAAATTACTTCTTAATCCTTAACTATTTTATGAAGAAATAGAGTACTTTACCCGACTTCCATATTAACACGCTTCATTTAAATGGCCAATCGGGGCTACGAAAAGAAGACCTGACTCCTAATTGGACGTTCTTCATTACTTTTTGGTAGACGTTTCGATCCAAACGAATTTCGCTTTTGAAATTGAATGAAATGGAATTAAAGTGTACTCGAAATAAGTGATAATTTGCATGCAAATTATATGAGTTGTGAAGTTTGGTTCAAATATTTTGAAAATTTTATTTATTATAGCTAGCTTCTAATTAGCTTTCAATAAACACTTATATATACTCACATATTCAGAATCTTCTTCATATAAACTGTATTTTTCAATAGTTTTAATTCATTTTAATGCAGACCTTCTTAACGGGTTATTTGCTCTTCTTAAACAGTACAAGGAAATGACAACTAACGACAAATTAGTCGGAGAATTGCAACTAGTAATTGGCATATATGCCTATATACCTATATATAGAACCTATATATAGGTCCTCTGACACGTTCAAATGGGAAAAGTAGATGACTCATTAAAATGTTCAACCAGAATAGGTTTGAGTTGGTAATTTCTGAGAAAGAACTAAAGTATCTGCACCTAAGATGACATAGATTTTCATTTAGATAGACACAATTCCACTCTTTACAACCTTTTCTTCCTCTCCTTGATCCAACATGTCTTAATTGCGTTACAATCTTTGTACATGAAAACGGCATGCCCGTACAGAGATACGATAAAGTAAGGTTTTCGCGTGACGGGACGTAAGGGAAGGTTTGAGAGGCCAGCTGCCTTGAAATACTTATAAAACCTTTTAAAGATGATCTCTTTCGTATTCGCAGATTGGCTGAATTAAATGCAGGCCAAAGATTTTCGAGACCTGCAAAGACATGTAGAGGCTAGGGTAAACATTACATGAAGTTTATTAAGGCAGATTCTTGGCCGTCTATACTCTGACATAACCAAAACCTTTTTTACCCATGGCTGTGGTGGTCTGGATTTTTTTCAAGATATTCTACATACCTCAAGATTCAGATAGAGACTCAAGCGCAGGTGTCAGACCTAGCCGCGTGGAGATCTCTAATAGCAGACTCGGTCGCCACAATGCCTAAGCTGATCTTTTGGTTGGAAGTTCACAACAACTTTTCCAATGAAGTTAAAGTCGTTTACAAATGATCTTATTTGAAAGCTATCTCCAGCAGGTTCCCCTTGATGATGAAAGTGTATTATTCTTATTATGATTATGAAACATCATGACCTTCGATTTATCTTTTTTCTCCGTAAGTAGGTTGAATTGACAATATTTCTCAATCAGGTCAATTTTCTTTTAAAAATCCTTTAGGTGTGAAAATTACTAAGGTTGAATTTTTATAGAAGCTAGCTAAGATATTTATCATGTCTCGGTAATGTGCCATTGTTCTTTTAGATAGCATTTTAAGCTGTAAACATGAAAAAAAGCTCCGGGACAGGATGATGTTGGTAGCGAGTATTACAAATTCTTTCATGTCACCTGGCCGTTGTTGTTAGACACTCAGTTTAGTGAAATGTTTATACTTGGACAGGTAACTAAAAGTTGGGCTCCTATTAATGCAATATTGATTCACAAGAAAGGGAGTAAATCCGACCCGGGCAACTATAAAAGCATCGCTCTCGTTAACGCGATTGCTAAAATCTTTACTTACTTTTTGCTAAATAGGCTTTCGAAATGGGCTAAGAGAGAGGTACATTTCCCGGAAAATCAGGCGTGTCTTAGGGCTGTGATATCTTATATAGATCATATGTTTACCTTGAGTTCAGTTTTACAAAATTAATCGAGAACTAATGGGTAGGTGTTAGCATTATTCGTTGACTTTGAGGTAACCTGTCCGCGCGTGAATCATAAACTCCACTGCAAAAAAATGGCTCAAAATGGCCATCATTTTGAACAATATTTTACAGAGCCTATTTAGCAAAATTCAAGTAAAGATTTTAGCAATCGCGTTGGCGAGGGCTATGCATCTATAGTCATCCAAGTAGGATTTAATGCCTTTCATGTGAATCAGTATTGCATTAAAATGAGTCCAACTTTCAGGTACACATCCAGGTTTGAAAATTTCACTAAACTGGGGGTCTAACAACAACGGCCAGGCGACAGGAAAAAATTTGTAATACTCGCTACCAAGACGAGCCTGTCCTGTAGCTTTCTTATTTTTACAACTTAAAATGCTATCCAACTAACTAATCTCTAGGTCCAGAAAAGGATGAGGTTGTTGGTCTTAAAATTAAAGTGTTGGTACGCGCAGCCCGTATAGGGAATAAGCGAAGTCCGGCCAGTGATGCATCGTCGTCCTATCAAGCGTAAGGAGGGAGTTTATAGGTATATTTCGCTTTTGAGGGATCGTTTTTTTGAGGTCTTCTTACCTTAAATTTATGAGCATTTTTCATTGGATAATTACTATTTCTTTTCTTATTGCTGAAACTTTTTATTGTATTGCCTCCTTTTATTTGATAATATGCCTGGTTAGAGGAAAATGGCTAATAAACAAGATGTGAAAATGCTCCAGGATTCCTAAAAATATATTTGTATTGTGAATACTTTTACAAGCTCTTTGTTAGTGCTACTTCAAATAACTATTTAACTTTGACTGCGAAAAAAGTTTCAAAAAATTTGTGGATACTTATAGTATACGGCGGGTTTAAGAAAGTTACCCAAAGTTACCATACCTGACCGATAACATCTTAAAAATTTCAGAAATTTAAGTCAAATTATTTATTATTTATAACGATTTAGAGTAACTTTCTTATACCTGGGAAAATAAAGCTATATAGGTTTAATCTAGATATTACACCTTCATATCTACAGATAAACTCCGGCGCCAAATATAGTTAAATATCCAGATTTAGGTATCCACAATTCTTAATATCCACTTTTCTCTTAGTTGAATTCTACGTGAAGTGCTCACAAAGTAGAGTAAAGGAACCAATGGTCAAGGACGTACCTATATTGCCCGACGAAGAACAAAACATTCTTCCTATTTACAATATTTTCTCACATAAACTTTATTTTTATGATTCAGAAGCTTAATTTAGACTGATTTTATTAATTTACCTCAAAAATGATTGTAAAGCTTTACGTTAAAAGAAATCAACTGTTTTCCCGAAAAATAGTTCCCCCTTGGTTATTAGTGCCTTTACCTTGCAACCCAAATTTCATGTGTGCTTCTAACTGAATTTACATGTTTATTTCCACGTGGAGATTTTCACCTCGGCGATGATGGGCGGCAGGTATTTGTTGCAGTGTTCATTATTGCGCCAAAATACATTTAAATGAATATACTTAAATAGAAATAAATAAATTTATTTTTAATAAATATGAATATGACTTTGATATGGGATAATATCAAGGCATCTATTTTATTATTCCTAAAAATGAATTCTGCGCATTTATTATATCTGCTCTCAGCGAAATCGTGGTGAAAATTTCAGTCGTAACTGAATGGCGCCTTAAAAGTATTTGTCTATTTAAATTATTTATTAACATTACTAAAAGTCTTGCGGGTTAATTATCTATTTTTTCAATCTACTATCCAAGCATCATATGGAACTTGAGCGAACAGTTTTTCAACGAAACTGGTCATCACTTGAACAAGCTTTCTTCTTAAATCAGGTTTCATTTCCTTCAATAACTCTTGACTGTAACTGTTGATGAACAGATTTAGAGCAGCTTCTGCAATTAAAAATTATAAGATATAATTAGTGAATTCAATATAAGGATATGTTTTGTGTTCACTGTTGTTCAAAATTATGGGACCACTTATAAACATTATCCTACTATCAATCAAGTGATTATTTCCCAGGGCACAACTTACATTTTACTTCAATAACTCAAATGCTGCTGAAGATTCTTAAGTTATATAGTTTGGGCTCTTCATGAATACATATGAAGAGTAGAGTCGTGGACTTAATTTACTTATTAACGTAGTTCAGTTTTACAACATAAACTACTTTGTCTTTAATATAAACATTATCCTCTATGCCCGTGGGGTTTTTCCAAAGGAAAGGAAAAAAATCATTATTGTCAGCGGGCGACAGCATATATTGATATGTCTTACACAAAACTCTGTAGCTATTCATCTACATATATTTTTTGTAACACATACACGGAATCTTCTCTTTTCGAGGCATGTATAGTGTGGTGGAAGTGACCAATTCTGAAACTGTTCTAAAAAGCAGTTATAAAAAGATGTTCATCTCGCTGCTGCACTTGCGGTCTTTGCGCCAGATCACGTTCTCTATCTGTCTCGCTTGTGAACTTTGAGCAAGATCATTTTTTCTAGCTTTTACGGCCAATTAGTCGATATCGTATGAGCTAACGTTTGCATTCCTTAAATCACGCGGATTGAAGGCGGGCGCGGTGGGTTTCATTTTGGCATGTTAAGACGGTGTCCTTTTCACTCTAGCATACCTTCGCCACATTTTAAGCCAAGACATTCCCGATGATAGCTGCAGAGCGCATCATGCACACAAGGGCGCAGTGAAAAAACATTTTTTTTTAAATTTATAATTGAAAGAGGTAGCAAAGTTGCCATTTGGTTTCAAAATTACTCCCCTCAAGTTTTATTACAAAAAAAATTATTTCCTGACCAGCAACCATTTTATACATGAAAATGATGAAAAATCGCAGAATTCTCATTACTTTTTAAAACAAAAAAATATATATTTTTCAAGCCTGAACTGATAGTTAAGTTGTATACGGCAACTGAATACGTAACTGTTTAGTGTATTTTCCGTGATAAAACTTGTTATGTTGATCAAAAAATCTAATACGTATGAGTTTGAAAGTAGTTTGAATTTTCTTTCACCAAAATTAAACAAAACATATTTTAGTTATTAGCAATTAAAGAAATATATTTTATTATTCACTTTAATACTTGAACTATGAGGCATGTGTTAAAAACGACTTTGAATCGATTGATTTCGAATCGATTGTTCGTCCATTTGTTTAATGTTTACTTTAACAGGGATACCAATTGAAGACAACCCTACGTGTTTCGCCAGTTGACAACATTTTGTCTTGTTTTCTTACCTTTTGAAAGAAATTAAAGTTTTTTGTGATTTCTTGTGAGTATCGTGTTAAGTTTCAAAAAATAGCACAAGTGAGCTTCAGAAAATGGGAGATTCTCGGAGTTTGCTGTGGTTTAAATCACAGGAAGAAAACAAACGAATTGCAAGTCATGAGACATTATTATTTTGAATATAAGAGAATTTTTAATAAATTTAGAAAACATCAATCTGCTTCAACTATTCTCAATTTAGTATAACAGAAAGTTAATAATATTTGGAATAGTGCTTCTGTTCCCATCGTTATTGATAAAAGAATTATGCAGATAATCCAGAAGGATATCGATAAACTCAATAATTGAAAGAGGTCACATAACAGGGACAAAAGTAAACCGAGCTTCAAAAATAAGGTAAAGCTATTCCTGCAGCAAAAGGATAGTCTCGTTAATATATTGGCTTGCATGTGCAAAGATTATTGCAGTTGTGCAGACCATATTTCTAAATATGTCACAGCTTTTCTTGTAGATCAGCGATCTTGTAGGACGATGAAATTAACATTTAATTCTACTTTTCCCAGTATTACAGAGAATTCGACTGAGGATGAAGAAGCAGACGATGATGTAGAAGAATAGGTCTCCCCTCGAAGCAGATTTCCAATTGGGCAAACAAGAATAAAGAGTCCGATCTTTTCTCAACTTTACGATAGATATACCATAGGAGATAGATCTGCTGCAGCATTGGCTTCCTTAATCCTATATGACGTAAGTAAATATGTTCCTGAAACAGCAGGATTGGTTTTTGTCAAAAGTAAAATATCTAGCAAGAGGAAAAAAACTCGTAGAGAACTGCAGAAACTGCTGACACAAACCAGACGATATTTTCGAAAGTATGTACGTGATTCAAAATAATACATACTCCGCTCACCCGCAAAATCTGCTTCTTTGTATGCTATATGATAAGAGGCTTAAAGTTCGCAATTTGGCTGTGTCTCGCATCATGAAAGCAAGACAGTCTCCCCATTAAGGAGTGAGAAAATTCGTAATTCATCCATTAGATTTCCTGGCCAAAGACTGCATTGATCTTATTGTTTGGCAGTCTATTGAAATAACTGAGCCACTATTAATTATATCAATGTCGAACGGCGATCTGCTACAATTTACAATGAATAATTTTGCTGATCTGCTTCATCGACATTCTTTCCATCTTCCGTTTCACACTCAAGTTCTGGAAAGGTGTATGAAATATGTCAGCGCCGCATCATCCCAAGTCTAATCTTCCGATGCTAGAGATGGTTTTATCAGATCGCGGTTCCAGAGTCGAAAAAATTGACCTATTTTTGAAACTAAGGCTCAGTTCAATCCAGATTCCAATTCCAGAACACATAGTGAGTAACAGAATCTATACAATTGAAGCATACATTCAGTTGTAACTTTTTATAGCTATCTCAATCTCAGACAATTGTCTTCCTTATTGAATAAGAATGAAACATATATAATTTTTCGTTATTTTTCTCGCAAAGGTGGAAAAAACGATCACAGTATTGATCTATTAAATGTTGTTCAACAATTTACTCTCTAAAATACATGCCTAATTACATATATTAAATTTTTGATCGATAGGGAGTCGAAAAATGTGTGATAGTCCATTTTTTTTTCTTAAAAAGGTCGTGAGACCTTGTTACAGCTGAAACTTTATCGCGATTTCGCTGGGAGCAGGTGAAGTTTTTCACATTAGCACCCAATTCCGCCGAAATCCCGCGGTTGTCCTTATGACAAGCTTTAAATATAATATAGATTGAAAAATAATGTTAAACAACAACCGCAGGGTCTCACTGGGAGCAACTGTCATCTAAAAATGACACCAGCTCCCAGTAGGACCGCGGTAAATCACACTCATGGCCACGTCTCACAACCGTGAAATGGGTGGTCACAGGACACGGTAAAATCACAACGACAGGCCGGCAAATCCCTCCGAGAGCACCTATCACAAGGACAATTACTTGTACCGAATATTTTGGGTACAGTTTTAAGGTCTTGATACCTCTCCTCCATTTCCTTCTCCTTGGCAGTGATGTTGTATTCGGAAGAAGCCGCGAATTCGATCACGAAAATATTTCGTTTCTCGAAGTCTTGGAGAACAATGTCAGGCCTCGAGTGTGCAACGGAGACTGCTGTCCGAAAATCGTAGTTCCGGAAAATTTGGCACTTCTCGTTTTTGACAATTGACTCTACCCATGTGCGAATTGCCAATGCTGAAAATACGGCAAAATATTGGCCCAATAACGGCAGCCAAAAGTCGGCTATTGTTACTGGGCCAATCTCTGTGTTTGAATCGGCAAAGTTCTGGGCCAACGACCGCGGCCTTTGTCGGCTTTTCAAATTTACCTACCTTCAGCCGAAGCTTGGCCCAGTATCGGCACGATACTAAGCCGATTGTCGCATTTATTACGGCATCCCGTTTCGAAAGTAGCAAAGTCAGATAATATGGCCCAGCGACGCCATATTACTGGGCCAAGTGTCAGTCTTACTACGGCAAATCATTCTGAATCTTAGAAAATCAGAGTTCGGCACAGCATCGTCTCATTGCCGTGCCGAATATCTTATCTTCTCCAGCGAACCATATTTTCAGAAGAAAAGCCAGATTCTGGCCCAGCAATGGCCCATTACTAGTTCTGAATTTTTCTTTACTCCGGAAAAGCATGTTTCAAGTGGAGAAGCCAGAGTCCGGCGCAGCGACGCCATATCACTGGGCCAAGTGTCAGTTTTACTACGGCAAATCATGTTTTAAGAGGAAGAGCCATAGTGTGGCCCAGACTCGGCGCACTGCTGTTCGAAACTTCGTCTTTACTTTGGCTACACATGTTTCATTAGGAAAAGCCGGATTCTGGCCAGGCAAAGGCGCATCGCTGGGCCCAGTGTTACTTTTACTGCGGGTGGGAATTTCCACACTCCGCCGAAGTTCACCACCTGCGCAGTACTGGCCAAGTACTGGTCACCAGTACAGATAATCGGCCATTCGCCCAGTACTGGCTAACGGCTCGCTCCACGATCGGCGCAGTACTATATGCCGAGAGAATAAATATTTAAATATTTTCAAAAATACTTTTAAAAATATGTCAACCTCAAGCGTTGTAAAATGGTCTAAAACACCTAACAACCAAACCGTACACGAAAGTTTAAAAAAATTTGTTATTAAAAAATTGTCAAAGTTCACGATCAAATTTCTAATTCACGTCGTTAAAAATTTCAAATGTTTATAAAAAATTACATTTCCTATTATTGTAGAAAGTTGTAAAGTAGTCCAAAACGCGAAAAAACGAAATATTACATAAAGAATAATTGTAATCGATATCAATTATTTGAATAAAAATTATTTTATTGATATTTCTGTTAACAGTTCGTATATTTTACACTTACATAACGTTGTATAATAATAAATATTTAATTAGAAAAAGAGAGTTTACAATTTGGTGTTTTGACTTTTTTGATCTGTACCTTATGAAGATGGCTTTTTCATCGAGTTTCAACTCGTAGGTTTAGCGCAATGGTCAAGACTCCGGACTGCTAGGCGATAG
>CAKNWT010189140.1:0-14096 GCA_932066315.1 Andricus coriarius
ATTTTTTTTTTACTAAAAATGTACCTATTTTATTTTTGCTAGTGAATTGATCTCTTTCAATTGAAAATGCACTTATTTGGTTGAAAACTCGTCTTTTTTAGTTGAAAATTTAATTATCTTGGTAGAAAATACATATTTTTTGGTTGTAATTCAACTTTTTTTTTCTTCAAAAATTCTTCTTCATGCCACAAAAACCCAACATTTTGGATGAGATTTTTTTTATTTATTGATTGAAAAAATGATTCTTGGCTGGAAATTCAACTCTTCTGTTAAAAATACGTATTTTTTGGTTTAATTTAACGGTTTTTAATTGAAAATTAAAAAAAATTGTGTGGAAATTTCAATTATTACAGTTTTTGTTTAGAATTTTTTTATCAATGATTCATCAGTTTCGTTGAAAATTTAACGATTTTGTTGAAAATTCTCTTTTTCTTTGTTGAAAAAGAATCATCACGTCAAGTTTCTAAACAAAATTAGTGCAAACGCATTTTTGGTCAGGGTTTCACAAAATTGTTAAATACTTTACAACCTAGATTATTTTCTAACCAAATAATTGGATTTTTTACGAAAAATATGAACTTTCAACCAAGAATATTAATTTTCTTACAAAAAGACGGATTGTTAACAAAATCTATACATTTCCAACCAAATAGGTGAATTTCCAACAAAATAGTTCAGTTTTCAATCAAGAAGATCATTTTTTAAGGAAGAACCTTACTTTTCTACAAAATAACGTGAATTCAACAAAATGCATTAATTTTTCGAATAAGAAAGACAAATGTTCAACAAAAATGAAACAGTTAAATTTGCACTTAAAAAATGAAAATAAAAAAAATCTTTTCCCAAAAAAATGAATATTTAACAAAATGGTTCAATTTTCAACCGAACCATTTCCAAGTTGAATCAAGAATCTTTATTAAAGAAATGAATTTTTACCAAAGTAGTTCAATTTTCAACCAAGTAGTTGAATTTTCAACTCAAAAAGATAATATTTGCTACCAAAAACGAAAGAGGAATTTTCAAATCCCTGTTAGGTACTATTTTAAATTCAACATGAAATGCATAAGATTTTAAGTCGATTTCAACCAAAAAATCAATTTTTAACAAAATAGTTCAACTTTCAACCAAGTAGTTGAATTTTCAACCAAGAATATTAATTTTTACAAATAAGACGAATCCTCAACAAAATACATGATTATTACAATAATTATTATTAATTAATTATTATTTAATAATAATTATTTAATTTAATTAATTAATATTTAATTAATTACATTTTTTAAAATAAATTAATAATTTTTTAATTAATTAATAATCATTAATTAATTATTATTAATAAACAATTATTCCAATAGATTAGTTTTTATTCAAGAAGATGATTTGTTAAAAAAGAAAAAAGATTTCAACAAAGTACATTAACCTTTAACTAAGAAAGAAAAATTTTCCCCATAAATGAAAAAGTTAAATATACAGTTAAAGAAATGAATTTTCAACAAAAAAAATATGAATTATTAACAAAATGGTTAAATTTCCAATTAAATCATTTTCAACTGAAACCAAGAATTGTCAACCAGAAAAATGAATTTTATTTGAACAATTTTAGTTTAAATAAATAAAAAACATATTTTTTACGTAAAATCATTCCTTGGTCAAAAAATAATTTTTCGTAACAAATTATATTTTCCAATTATTTAAAAAAATTGTTTAAACAATGTAATTAATTTGTTATGCAAAGTCAGTCTGACAGCAAAATGTCTAATTCGCAGCCCTCACACAGATTATTTTTGCGTGGCCATGCAGTTATCAGCTGTAGCACAACGCCAAGATTTTTAAACGTATTTTCAACCCGAATGTTTAGCCGAGTGGCTTGAGCGGTTAGGAACGAGTTGCGTTAGTCTAGACTCTAGAGCTAAAGTCTAGAGACTCTATAGGATAGGTAGTTCTAATCCCCGCAGCGCGCGTCCAATTTTTCAGAGCGTGAAAAGCGTGCGATTAATATAAGTAGTATTTGTGTGTGTTGTATTATGTTTAAATAAATATATAAATTAATGGTAATAATATTATAAATTCAAAAAAGAATTTTTAATTTTTTTATTAGCATAAACGGCTAGCTTGAAAGTCTATGAACCCTTCATTGACCGTCTTCGAGAATTTAATATTGGAGTGTTAAACGGTTTACAAATTTGTCTGTGATATTTTGTAGATGGAGTCTAGGAGTGCTTCACTGACTATGCTAGACGCAATCTAAGAAGTCTTATATTTCTTCAAGCACTATTTGCATGATTTTCCAATACGATATTTTCAAATTGTCAAATGCTTTTAGACCTATCCTAAAGTCACAGACTGGGTCAATGAAAATATCCAGCACTTTTTTTTCCGTGCACTAAAAAAACTTGCTTAATGAAAAGGTAATTTAACACTTTTTTATTTTTGAAAAAGCTGTATAAAGGAAGTCATTTTGATGATTCTGTGAGTTTGAAAAACTACTGGAAAAACCACTGGAAAAACTTATTTTATGGCAAGGTAACTTAACGCTATTTCTAATTCGAAAAAAGAGTAAGAAGGCGGTTATTTTTTATTGTTTTGTGCTTAGAAAAAACTAA
This sequence comes from Andricus coriarius, assembly GCA_932066315.1. NCBI lineage: Eukaryota > Metazoa > Arthropoda > Insecta > Hymenoptera > Cynipidae > Andricus > Andricus coriarius. Next base: position 2,604 of record CAKNWT010189140.1, read on the forward strand.
GGTTGGCTTTAATTATATTTTTCAGTAACACTTACTCCACTCGAAAAAACTTGTTTTATGATAACATAATTTAACACTATTTTTAATTTGCAACAAAAGTGTATAACGGCGGTTATTTTGATGATTTTGGAAAACAATGGGTGGCTTTAAATACATATTCCGGTAACACTTACCCCACTAGAAAAACTTGCTCAATGAAAAGGTAATTTAACACTATTCTTAATTCGAAAAAAGTTTATAACGACAGCCATTTTGACGATTTTGTGATTTTGAAAAACTGATGGTGGCTTTAACCCTCAAACGGTACACTCCAATACAGCATGCGTAAAAAGTACAGTAAAGCGAATTGTGTTTTTTGCAATGTTAACATTAAATATTTAATATATTGAACTAATAATAAACATCTGGCATATATTACGCATATTTAACACATTTAATATAGTGGGGATAAGCCGCTGCAGCTGTGACTGCGTAAATGCCAACAAAATAAAAAAAATTCAGGTACGAATCCGCACCAGTGTACCGTTTGAGGGTTAAATATCTTTTCCAGTAACACTTACCCCACTAAAGAAACTTGCTTAGTGAAAAGGTAATTTAACACTATTTTAATTCGAAAAAGTGTATAAAGGTGGTTATTTTAACGATTTTGAAAAACTAAGGGTGGCTTTAAATATCTTTTCTGGTAACACTAACCCAACTGGAAAAAATTGCCTCATGACAAAGTAATTTAATACTTTTTTAATTCGAAAAATAGTAAGAAGGCGGTCATTTGGACGACTTTGTGTTTTTGAAAAACTAAGGTTGGATTTGAATATCTTTTCCAGTAACACGTTATCCATTAAAAAAATTTGCTTGATGAAAAGATAATTTAACACTATTTGAATTAAAAAAAAGTGTATAAAGGCAGTCATTTTGACGATTCTATAAGTTTGAAAAACTAAGAGTGGCTTTAAATATCTTATCCGGTAGCACTTACCCTACTGGAAAAACTTCTTTACTGCCAAGGAAACTTAACACTATTTTTAATTCGAATAAAAGTGTATAAAGGCAATCATTTTTATGATTTTGTGATTTCAAAAAACTAAAGGTGGCTCTAAATATCTTTTTCGGCAACACTTACACCACTAAAAAAGCTTGATTTACGAGAAGGTAATTTAATATTATTTTTAATTCTAAAAAAAGAGTAAGAAGGCGGTCGTTTTGATGATTTTGTAATTTTTAAAAACTAGAGGTGGCTTTAAACATCTTTTCCGATAAAACTAACCCAACTGAAAAAACTTGCTATACGACAAGGTAATTTAACACTATTTTTAATTCGAAAAAAGTGTATAAAGGCGGTCACTTTTATGTTTTTGTGGTTTTGAAAAACTAAGGGTGGGTTTCACCCTCCGTATGACACATGTTCCGATAACCTTCGGATTGGCACATCTAGTCTGGCCAGACCTCTGTATATTTCCATACAAATGTATGGAAATATGGCGTTTTTGGAGGTGTATTGAAATGCATTTATATAGCATGCAGGTAAATATTTTTGGTTTTTCTCATTCCTACTAGCTTTCGCATATGTTCAATTACCTACTCAGGTAAAAATAAAGAAAATTTTAAGGTAAAGAAAGGCCATAGCAGGATAAGCATGGTCTGGGTGCCCCCGCTCGGGTGTGATCCATATTTCAGAGATAAGTGGCTACCCCTATAAATAAATTTACCTTAAGTATCAACTAAAAAAAAATTTTTTTACAAAAGTTATAAACATATTTTCAAAAATCAAAAAATCAAATTTTTTCGAAAACAGCTTAACCGATCTCGGCGGTTAAAATATATGTTATAGTGTGTACTAGAGAGGTTCTGCGAAAAATTCAAGAACCAATTCTGTTTATTTTAAAAAGATAAAAAAAATTATTTAAATGTTTAAATAATTTTTTTTGTAGGAAGTACTTTTGGTACACCAACCATGTTTGCCCTGTATAATGCTCACATTCAAGGTTGCAATATATATTTTTGCGGAGATGATCAAGGCAATAGTTCATAGTTTAAAAAAATAAAAACTACTTGTTGGCCCCTCAGATGTATCCAATTCCATGATAATGATGGGTCAACTTTTTTTTAGTTTATGACGTAATAAGTTATACGCAATAGTGTAATAAAAACCAAATTCAACATAATTATTCTATTAGAAACACATTTTCTCGTGAATCACCCAGTCACAGTGTCACTTGCTTCTAGGTAGTTAGAAAAATACTTCTCTTCGCTTACTGCTGACATTCGCCAAACTAATTTCATGTTTACCGAGGATAGTATCCCTTACTTTATGTATACTATATACAACCAAATCATCCTATATTAATATACTTTACGACATCCTATGTCCACGTCGTTAAGGTGTCCTTACGATATCGTAAAGACATCGTCAGATTGTACGACGTATTTACGATATCGTAAAGACCCCTTAACGACATGGACATAGGATGTCGTAAAGTTATCGTAAAGATGTCATAACGATGTCGCAAAGACGTCGACAAATTTGGTGCCCACTGCACGGTGTGCCTGAACCAACTTTAAATGCAAGGTCATAGCACATCAAATTTTTTTGTTGGGTTTATTTAAGGGCCTCAAAAAAAGTTGGCAAAAAATTTTGAGTCAAATCCCCCGAGCCGTTTTTAAGAAAAGTGTTTTTGATGGGTTAAAAATAAAAATTTTCAAAAAAATATAATGCTTTTTCACTTTATTTAACGAAATATGGTAAATAAATATAATATCAGTCCATATCAACTCTGAAACAAAAAATAATTTATTTTTACACAGGTCGGTCATTGTATTCTTGTACAGCTTTTAGTAAGTAACTTGGGTAATGAGAGTATGTGCTCGAAACTTTATATTTAGCAGGTTGTATTAAAATCCTAATAGAAAAATTTCATGGCTTGTTCACTGTAAAATCCAATGCTTTTTTCAACTTCACGACAAAAATCAGGAACATGAAAAAAAACCGCGTGAACTTTAGGTGTATTTGAAATTTTCCAAATCGCAGTAGCTTCGCAAGCAGTTTTCCTTGCACATGGTGTACTACATCAAAAGATTAATTAAACGTGTGTCGGAATACAGAACTGTTGGAAATTATAAGGACAATTTTTTTGCTTGGCAAGACAGTGGGAGTAAATCATCTGCGAAGAAGTATAAAAATTGTACAAATACTCCTATAATTTTCTCAGAAAACGCTATCACAGAAATATTAGAAATAATTCCACCACCAGAACCACAACTGATGCTCGGGGTTGTGAACAAAATGTATAAACACATACTAATGGATTTCGATGTATAATGTTACTTGCTAGTTTGTACATGGGTGTCCAGCATTCGCAGGTAATTCTTGCAAAATGCTATTAAAAAAATCGCATCATTGCGTGGAATATGTAGCATTGCTTGTTTAAAATATGCAAGGTGCTTTAAGGCTTTTCAATTCGTCGTTGATTCTTGTTTTTTTTCAACATTAAGTCCGAAATACGTAGATTGTATATCTGAGTTTCAGCGAAGCTACTGTGATTTGTAAATTTCAATTACACCTAAACTTCACGTGGTTTTCTTCATGTCCCTAATTTTTGTCGTAAAATTGAAAAAGGCCTTGGATTTTAAAGTAAAAAAGCCATGGAATCTGTACATGTCCGACGAGTGTAAAAATAAATTATTTCATGTTTCAGTATTGATATAGACTGACATTATATTTATTTCCCATATTTTGTTAAAAAAAAGTGAAAAAAGTAAAAACGCATCACATTTTTTTGCAAATTTTTATTTTTAACCCATGAAAAACACTTTTCTCAAAAACGGCTCGGGGGATTTGACTCAAAATTTTTTTACACACTATTTCTAGGCCCATTAATCAAACCCGACAAAAAAATTGAATGTGCTATGACCTTGCATTTAAAGTTGGTTCAGGCACACCGTGACTGGGCTATGTCGCGCTCGAATCTCTTTTTTGTAATGTTTCCGTAATTAAATAATGATCAGTACCAAGTCAATGTTGTGGGTGTACTAAAAGTTTCTCATATATCTTGCTCTTTCGAGCAAGGTATAATAAATGTTATTTACTTAGTAAATTGGACTTGTTTCTTTTTTCCTTCACAGATACGCTCGAATCTTGGCAGTTAATAAACACATAATTTTTTTGGCACTGCCAGAACCGGTATTTATTGTTAATAAAACAAACAATATGAAAGGCAGTTTGAGTGGAAGAATACCAAGAGAAACTAAAAAAAAAAAAACGTTAAAATGTTCAAAATGCATTATATTTCATGTATTCTATAACAGAATTATTACCACTAAAAGTAACCAGGGACGGCCCTGCACAAAAGGGTTGCCGGGCCGCACCCGAGATAAGGTGGAACCCTCAGAAGGGTCCCGAAGTCCCAGTCGACGGCGCGTTGAAAGTGCATCTCTTAAGTGCCACGGAAGTGTCATACCATCCTACCTTGGCTTCGCTTCCCGGAGAAGATCTCCACGTTCCTATAACGGTCCTGATAAGGACCAATCACCCTCGAGGAGCTCCCCGCTCCCTGCTACGATCATCCGCCAGTTTACCGCCACGGACTGTCGGTATCAGCGGTATGTAAGTGGCAATAAATGTTCTTATTGGCTTTGAACATTCGAGGTTTTCATTGTGTCTATACCCTCTTCTCGGTTTTCCACTTCCTATTTCCCTCCTCGGCATTACCCCGTAATAACTGGCGCCCAACCTAAAATCCCACACTTTCCCTATCAAAAAACAAATTAAACCTGCCGAGGAAAGGGACGCAAAACTCAGACTCGAACAAATACTTAGCTTTTGAACTTTTCTGAGATTATTTCTTGCGTGCTATTGATTCCACATGCTTTTCCATTTGATCGAATTTTTAATACCATTGAAATAACGACGTTTATACATATAAAATTCTTGTACCTGCAATATTTGTGCTATTTTTTCTGATTGACATATTTATGAAAATGATTTATATATTTGTGCCAATGATATGATATATAAATATATATATATATATATATATATATCCTTGAGTTCGGGGTGCTGAAAAAAATTTAGATAGATAATCTAGTGGACGAATCAACTCAAGGATGACTTGCTAAACTGCTACGATGCCAGCATTATCCCTGTTCACCGAGGCTTTATGGCGCGTATGCATACTCTGTGGTGCCGAAAACACCCAGAGCTTCAGCACGTTTCGATTCAATCGTTGCAAAATCAACGTGCCCACCTCTGGAAAAATGGATATGTACGCGGAGCGCTTCCCCAACCGCTGCTTGATCAAGCTGCAGCCAAAGATGAGGAAGCGACACTAATACCAACCGCGGAAAGCAGGCACCTTCTGACAAATGATCACGATTCCAGGACAAGAAGGAACATTAACATGCAAGTTCCTCTTAAGCCCCAAGATCTGGCTGAAATGGATGCCTCTCTTCGTGTAGAAATCTCGCAAGAATCCGACCTCTGGACCATCAATTGCTCAGATTATGTTGCTGCGAGAGCTTTGGCTGATTCAAATCGAAGGCTCAAACCAACGATGGATCAAAAGACCAAAAGACGCTTACATCAATTGAACAAGAAGATTGGATGAGCAAGACAGAATGCATCCCGTGTTCAATATGTGATTGACTACATAGCATCTGGTAGACCGTTCACGGAACGGGTTCGAAAATTCGTCCAAGAACTGAGGATCTTGAATTACACACTAAACAAGTCAAAGCTGCTGACAATCAAGCATCATATTGTCAACAAAATACGGCTGTTATCTGACGCAAGGAGGAGAATACAGAAGAGATGGATCAGGGAGAATTAAAATTTTCTCGCTGACCCATCACGCTTGTTCAGTGATCACCCTCTTCCTGTCAAAAATCCACCCAAGCCCAGCGAGGTAGAGACTTTTTGGAGAGGTATACAAGATCCCGAAAACACTGAAGCTGAAAGAAAATACTGACAATATCATCCGCTTCAAGGAATTTTGCGAAAACCTCATAAAATCTGAGGAGGAATGTCCATCAATCACTGCCGAAGAGGTGAAAAAAACACTTAGAGGAACGAAGAACTTTTCCGGAGCTGGACCAGATTGTATCAAGTACTTCTGGTGGAAGAAGTTTACTTCTACACACCAACAGTTGGCCCGCATATTCACCTCATATTTAAAGTCGGAGACGCCCATTTCGCAGTGGCTGGTGTTAGGACGCTCTATACTCCTACCGAAAACAGGCAACTTGTCCAAACCAGAATATTACAGGCCAATAACTTGCTTGAACACACTGTATAATATCTTGACATATGTCCTAAACAACATGACTGTTCGGCGAATTGAGCCTGTTTGGCGTGAGATTTACGAACAACGTGGCTCGAAAAAATGTGTAGCAGGCTGTCGAGAGAACCTGCTAATTGTCAGGTGTGTCTGCAAAGACGCTGCAGCCCATCAACGCGTCCTGTCAATGTCCTGGATTGACTAACGAAAAGCTTTCGATTCAACCTATCATAGACTTATCATCTGCCTGTTGGAAAGCTTGAAGGTGCGTCCACACATAGTCAGATGCATAGAGAGATTGATGCCTCTTTGGAAAACTAGATTTACTATCTCATCTGGAAATTATGGTGTGAGAACAAACAACGTCACCTTCCAAAGGGGCGTCTTTCAGGGCGATACCATGAGCCCTTTGCTTTTTTGCATTATACTTTGGCCTCTATCTCTCGCACTACGAATTTCTTCGGGATACCTCTGTGGCGACACTAACCAGCGCAAGCATAAGGTCACTCATGTATTTTATATGGATGACCTGAAGCTCTATGCCTCTAGTAGAGGCAAACTTCAAACTGCCATAAATATCGTCAAGAACTACACAGGAGATTAGGATGGACTTTGGATTGGATAAATGTGCCAAAATTCATCTGAAGAACGGAAAGATGGTTGGCGTTCCCAAGGATCCTGAGCTTGTGGATATAAGTGTTATCAGACATCTTAACACTGGAGAGAGCTATACGTACCAGGACGTGCCTCAAAGCCGTATTCCGAACGTAACATCAGTAAAGGAGTCTCTCTGAAGCAGATACAAGCATCTTCTTCGACAGATTTGGTCTTCCAATCTGTCGGCGTTGAACAAGGTGTCTGCGACTAACATGCTTACCGTCCCGGTTCTACCCTACTCGTTTAGGGTGGTTCAATGGACGAAGAACGAACTTAAGGCCCTTGATGTCACAACACGTAAGATCATGCATATGGGGCATAATTTCTGAAGTGTACTCACCTCGACAATGAAAGTTGTCCGATCGGGCTACAAATTGGCCCAATTGTATTTCTATTAGATAGTACTCCTCTCACCAAAAATTAATTCATTTTGATAATTTTTTATCAAAGTGGAGGGGGTACAATTTTGGTGTTTTTAAGCAAAGACTTCCATTCAAACATTTTTAACTTTTTTCCTATTGCTTTAAACAAAATTTCACTACAAATGTTTTTGATAGATTTTCTCACAGACTTTCTGATCGTCATAACGATTTTTAAGAAAGTCCAAATTTGACCCTAATTTTTGAAAATCAAAAATTAATTTGACTTTTTTTTAAATTTCGACACTTTTTTTCTATAAAACAGTTTTAAAAGAAAGCTGAGATTTTTTCCTATAAGGCACCCAATTTTTAGAATGGCGAATTAATTCGTCTTTGAGTAATAGAACGATATGTAAACAAGATGCCACGATAGAGCGGGTGGCGCGCGATCTCCCCTAGTGCGCTCACGCCGACGATCATTTTGCAACGCTTTAGTGCCAGTTTTTTAAAGTTGAGTAATATTATATGCTACTAGGATAACTGCTCTTTTCAAAAAGTGAGGCATAAAGCAACTAATCTTAAACTCCGTGGTGTTGCCCACGACTTGCGTTTGAAATTCCCTACTTTACCAGAAGCAGCTCAAATTTTCAGTACTTGTATATACCAACTCATCAACTCAGCGGGAATATCATCCTTGAACTCTGGTGATATTGCAGAGCCTTCTGGTAGAGATAAGGTAGACGCTGAGGATCATGAAATGATTTTTGACGGTGATCAAGATCAGCTATGTGGAAACGAAAAAGATTTAGATGACACCAAACTGCAGTGTGAAAACAAATATCATAAAGCTCGTGTTGAAGTTCTTGGTCAAATCATCGAAAAATTCAATGCCTCTAAAGATCTTCAAGAACAAGTTCAACTTTGCTTGCTTGCACCAAAATCTCAGTTCGAAGAAAAGTGATGCAGGTGTTCAATTCATCAGAGGGAAAAGCAAGAAATGTCAAAAAATTAGTTTCAGAGCATGGAATTCTTACGCTTTTGAATCCAAAAAGAGGAAGAGCATTGACTCCTGAAACTGAAACTCTAGTGAAAAACTTGTATGAACGCGATGACATAAGTCGAAGGATACCAGGGATGAAAGACTTTGTGTCGATGAAGAATGATCATGGAACTCGTTCATATGTTCAGAAAAGGTTAATACTGTGTAATGTCAACGAGTTTAATGCTCAATTCACATCAGAACAGGCCTGAAGATCAGTATTTCGAAATTCACAAAACTCAGACCTCGTCATTGTGTTCTAGCAGGAAGCAGTGGCACTCATAATGTGTGCGTTTACGTGCATCATGAGAATATCAAGTTGATGTTGAATGAAATAAATATTCAACATCTAATCGAGGATACTGACATGGTGCTCACAAATTAGCACGACTGTCTGGATGCTATTGTATGTCCTAACTCTTCAAGTTCCTGTCATTCAGGAATATGTGAAAACTATCTAGGTACTGCAAACTTGAAAGATAACATCACAAAAGCTTTTGATGAACATTCTATTAATGAAGTGAGATTTGAAATTCGGTTACAGACCGACAGATGTAATGGATACTGATGAATTCCTAGTTGATTTCTGTGAAAGTCTGCTGAAATTAAAAACTTATCACTTTATTTCAAAGGAGCAATCATTTTTCAAAACCCTGAAGGAAAATTTATTGCCTAGGGAGTTTTTGATTTGCTTCGATTTCGCTGAGAATAACACGTTCATAATTCAGAATGCAGCTCAATCATTCTACTGGAATTACGATCAAGCTACGATATATTCCTTGTGATGATTTATTATAAAAAAGATGGAGAGCTCAAGCATGTAAGTATCGCAATCATATCTGATAACTTAGCTCATGACACGGTGGCAGTTCACGAGTATCAGAAGATAATAGTAGATTACTTGAACATTCATTTCAGGCCATAGAAAATCCACTACTTCGCTGATGGTGCAGGGCCACATTTCAAAAATAAGAGTAGCTTTGCTAATGTCCAAGCCCATGAAGAAGATTTTGGTATCCAAATTGAATGGCACTTCCATGGTACATCTCATAGTAAGGGTGCACGTATATCATTAAGCTATTTCCCTTTCGGCGAGCCTCAAGGGGTAAGCGTGACACTACCCGATTCGGGTAGTGTTTTTTAGGTGGATAGTTTCTTGTAGTAAATAACTACAAGTGTGGGCTCACCACACCCACGACCGCCAACAGTAACGCAGTAGAATCAGACGGTCACCCATCCAAGTACTAACCGCGCCCAACACTGCTTAACTTCAGTGATCTAACGGGAACTGGTGCTTCCAGCGTTTTGTGATGCAACAAAAATGATGAAATGAAGCGAAATCAATTATGTGATGCAACAAAAATCATGCCTTAGTCTCCGAGTTACTGAAAGCCAGATTCGAGAAAGCTGTTACGATACCAGGTACACTACAGTACCACACTTTCATTCTCACTCAAAGTGGAAAACTTCAACTCAAAATGTTTTCGTCCTCTGAGAAACACGACATCTTCTCGAATGGCAAAAAACAGAAACCGCAAACGAGGTCTGCAAAGAAAACAACTGTTGAAACTATAGCCAAAAAATCGAACAGAAAGACACATAATATTACCATATAATATTACTTAACTTAAAAAAACTGGCGCTAAAGCGTTGCACAAAGATCCTCGGCGTGAGCGCACTAGGGGAGATCGAGCGCCACCCGCTCTATCATGGCATCTTGTTTACGTATCGTTCTATTACTCAAAGACGAATTAATTTGCCACTCTGAAAATTGGGGGCTTATAGGGAAAACTCTCAGCTTTCTTTTAAAACTATTTTGAAGAAAAAAAAATACTGTCGAAATTTGAATAAAAGTCCAATTTATTTTTGATTTAAAAAAATTAGGGTCACATTTGGACTTTTCTGAAAAATCCTTATGAGCAACAGAAATTCTGTTAAAAAATCTATCAAAAACATTTGTAGTGAAATTATGTTTAAAGCAATAGGTAAAAAGTCAAAAATGTTTGAAAGTAAGGCTTTGCTTAAAAAACTCAAAAATTTTACCCCCTCCACTTTGATAAAAAATTATCAAAATGAATTATTTTTTAATGTGAGGAGTACTATCTAATAGGAATACAATTGGGCCAATTTTTAGCCCTATCGGACAACTTTCATTTTCGATGTGGGTACACTTTAGAAATTATGCCCCTGCATAAAAGTTTGTATATCAATTCGTCAGTTTCGCGATTATACATTTCACGCCGTCAAGGTTCTAAGTACAGCTCACATCGTTGCCAATGGCAGAGATCGTCGCCTAAAAATGTTCGGGAACCACGGGAGGATTGGTGAAGGAGCGTTCCTTCACAAAGCCGCGGAGCAAGCAGCCGAGACCCTTGGCCTGAATTTTAACATTAGAAGTGAGGAAAGTGCATTACTCCATCTAGATTATTCACTTCTGAAAGCCGAAGTGAAGAAAGCAGTAGTTCAAAAATTCCATCAAGAGCTACTCGACAAGAAAATGCACGGAAATGTTCACAGGAATGTAGAAAAACAGTCCTTGTCGAAGGAGCAAGCTTTTGCTTTCCTCAGATCCCAGCGATAGGTGCAGAGCGTGTCATGCACACGCTGAGTACCTGCAACACATACTATTGGGGTGTCCCACCCACGCAGGAACGACGTACATCTACAGACATAATACGGCCCTAAGAGTGCTTTATCACAATCGAGTTGCACACTCGAGGCTTGACATTGTTCTCCAAGACTTCGAGAAACGAACTATATTCGCGATCGAATTCTCGGGCTCGTCTGGATATACCATCACTGTAATTGTCATTATGATAGGTGCTCTCGGAGGTGCGAAACTAGCTCTGGTTCGTAACCTTAAAGCCATACCCGCGTGCCAAAAATATGCCAAGGCACTTGCGAAATGGATGCAGAAACCTGTCATGCTTGAGTCGCTTCGCGTCCTCAAGACACACGAGGGTTTCGCCAGCCTGTCGCTGTGATTTCATCGTGTCATGTAACCACCCATCTCACGGTTGTGAGACGTGGCCATGAGTGTGATTTACCGCGGTCCTACTGGGAGCCGGTGTCATTTTTATATGGCAATGGCTCCCAGTGAGACCCTGCGGTGGTTGTTTAAACTTATTTTTAATTATATATATATATATATATATATATATATATATAT